>SJYV01004357.1:495656-569567 GCA_006410875.1 Neotragus pygmaeus | reverse complement strand
AGCTCTTGTGAGACTCACAAGAGGCCACTCACTCTAAGAGGTCTCGGTGCTCCCCTTGCCTGACTGATCTCTTACCACGTGGAGGTAGGTGAAAAGAGGTCCAAGGATGGGAGACACCAGGGCTTCATAGTGCTCCGGGGGACAGAAGAGCACCAGAGGCTTCACAAAGACTCATGCCGAGGCAGGTTAAGGAGCCTTAGCATACGAGCGCATACCCTGTTGTTCTAAAGCACCGCTCCCCTGTGAGGCTGGAACTACAATAAGCTCTCCTTCACCACTCTCCTTATACCATAACTTCAGGGAAGAAAGACACTCCCCAAAACAAACAAATGAAAACAAAAGAATCCGAATGAGAATGCAGTATGAGAGTGTGTCTTCAAGGAGAGGCACCCGACAAAGTACAGAAAAGGGATAAGAGCTTCATCTTCCATCTTTCCAAGCAGTGGGAGGGTAAAGATATCTATCTCTAAGGAGAAAGAGCTTTCAAGACCCCCTGAACTGCTTTCAGGTTGTCCCTGCTGTTTACTTCAATCTTCTTGTCTTTTTGAGGTGGTTACTGTATACTGAATAGAAATGACTCCATCTGTTTCACGCAGCTCAGCTCTGCCTCCTCTAGTGCCTGTGAACAGTTCCTGTCTTAACCTTCTGGCCCTTCGGGGGTTTTCCAGGGACTTTCGAAAGGATATGAAGCATGGGTCGGAGTCGGTAGTCAGGAATATTGTTCAAGTTGACGAAGGCAGAGCTGAGGAGCTGGGTGGCCAGGTGCTCCACGGTGTAGAAGTCCTGCTGCATGGAAGGGCCTGCCTTCCCGAGGATATGGAAACTGCAAGGGAAAATCATGGACAAAATCAAATCCATGAACTGTCACCACCATCCCTGACTCCCCTGGGAATCTCTTGTCTACGAGAAGACTTCTCAGCTAGAAAAGCAATGGATTGTATTTCCTTCTTAAGACAACTTCAGTTTAATCAGCATCCTTTGAAGATGTGGACTTAAACTTCTATCAGAAGTGAAAATACAAGCCCCCACCACTTTTAAGGAAACTTGTTGACAGCAGAGCCAGTTACCCCCTGCCCCAGATGCCACAACCAGGACCCCAGGCCACCAAACATGGCCGCCACCTTCTAGTGTCCAGTGGAAAGTGGGCTATGAGTAGTGAGGGGTCTGAGAACATGCACCCCCATTACTGTATCTTCTACTCTGATCTCATCATTATATGCACTGGAAATAGACAAGATGGGCATTAAAATATCAAGTCATAGCTAGGATTAAAGGCGCATGTGACAAAAAAAAAAAAAAGAAAAAGAAGGGAAATCAGCCTGTTCATTTTGATTTGACTCTAGAATCATTTGTCAGATTCTGTCTTCATATTACCTGTACACTAGAATGCTGGATCAGATATAAAACCCAAGGCCATTCCTACACAGGGCATCTCTAGGAGAACATGAAAAGGCAGCATGGCTTCCTTACCAGTTTTCATAGAGGGTGCAGAAGAAACGCTGCATTCTTTCCAAGACCGTTTTGTAGACAGGAGAGTCATTCAGTTCCAGGAGAGGCTGAGGTAATCCTACAGAACAAAGATGGGTCAGGAACCTGCTGCTCCACTGCTGAGGGCTCTCAACCTACCAGCGCCCTCCGCAGGCAGAGGTGGTTTGGGGAGTGGGGTGTGGGGTGGGGTGCTATAAATGCAAAGCAGCTAACCAAGTCTTCTACCAGCAGAAGACGCTAATAGCTTCCCTGAAGGGACTGTTACACTGTCTTTGTAGGCAAAAGTGAAAGCCATTTAAGTGTCCAGGTCTGAGGACTCCAACTTTAGCCTGGGTTTCTCCAGATGGAACTTGTACCGAAGCACACAATGACAGCCCCAAATGATCTCTCCATAAAGCACTTGGAATGTACCCCTTCCCTTTTAAGTCACAGAATCTCTTTTTCAAGCAAAAATTTATGCAAAGGGCCGAGATGTATGGCAGATCAAAATGAAGCCCATTTATCTCAGCATAAGAGCTGCTGTCGAAGATCTGTGCTTCTAATCAGAGGCAGTTTTGCTTCCAGCCTTGCTTCTGGTTGGCAGCTGCCAGAGGGCATTGCTTACCCACTCTACTATGTTTTGGTTGGTCATACATTTCTACAGCATGAGTTCCTGGCTTAATTTGAATAACGGAAGGGGGATGGAAGAGGAATAGGCGGTGAAGCAAAACCTACTTTTTATACTAATAGTAAGACACTTCTTGGATGTTCTATCTTTACTGATGTCTGCAACAGGGAACTTAAGTAGTGGTGCCAAAGGAAATGGCCCAGGATCATTTAGGTCAAGACAGATGGGCCCTGGAAAGGGAAACCAACAGTCTTCTTGTCAGTAAGTCATGGCTGAGGCATGCACATTAGATTGCTTAATAATGGCCAGGCCCAGGCAGAGGTGACAGCCGGGGCAAGAAACACTGTTGGGGCTGTGATGGAGAGCCAGCCTGAACTTTCAGAGATCAGCACACAGTTTAGACAACTCTGTTGTCTCCAGTTCCAACTTCTAACCAATCACCCTGCTCTCTGTACTCCAGCCACACGAGTTGCCTCCTCTTCCCCGGATACATTGAGCTCTCTGCCTCATGCCTGGGATTCTGGCATCTGCCACTCTTGTCTGCCTAGAATGCTCAGCATCTCCTTTTGCCCCTCAGTCTGGTTGGTTCCTGTGCACCCTAAGTCTCCACTCTGAGGCAATCTTGTGAATCCTCTCCAGGACTGGGTTGGGTCTTCCAATAAACCCTCTCTCCCATTCACTTTCCTACACAGCACGTATCATGATTATGACTGTAGAGTTATTTGCTAATGGGAAATACGAGTTAAAGCAACATTCTGAAAAAGGCAAAACTTGAGAAACTTGACTTAGAAACTATTCCTTTAAAAATTTA
The DNA here is from genome assembly GCA_006410875.1 of Neotragus pygmaeus. NCBI lineage: Eukaryota > Metazoa > Chordata > Mammalia > Artiodactyla > Bovidae > Neotragus > Neotragus pygmaeus. Next base: position 566,661 of record SJYV01004357.1, on the reverse strand, counting down.
ATAATAAATATAATATTTTACTGTAAAGCTATTTAAGCTTAATTGTTTGATTACTTTCCCCCTTCTCCCTGCCGCCCATACAAAAGACAGGGAAGTAAGCTAATATCCTTCAGGTCAAACAAACCATGATTTACAATTGAAACGCTCTAACATATACCACCAGCTGGTAGTTAAAATAGAAGAGGGGTTAATGTGGGGTGTGTTTGCTTCTGGAGACCTTCTCTGCATATTAAGATAATGAAGTGAATGCGTTTGTTTCCAGAGAGCCTGGAGGAATTCCATTTGTGCATTTCTGAACAAACTAGTGGTCAAGGTACTGCCAGGTGAGGAGAAAGGGACCCAAGGCACAATGAAGCTGCATTAGGGATAAGCTGAACTTCAAGAAGAAAAAAAAGGTTTGATTTCTTACCTAAAATAGCAGATTTTTCCACTTCAAGCATATCCAGAGCCCTTGTGAAAGGTTCTGCCATTTTGGCTAGCATTTCTGGTGCGTATAATGTATTGTGAGTTCTGAAAAAAATAAGAATGCTGTGTGAACTTTCTTAGCCTGCTGCAGAAGAAAGAATGGATTTTACCTTACAATTCAATGATGTTGCATTTCCACACAGCTATCTTCCTGTCAGCACTATTCTTGGCAGAAGAATTTAAATGTTTCCCTGGAGAAGGGGTTAGATTTGAAGCTATTAAGTTTATCTGTATAGTATACAACACCTAACAGCAATCAACCACAAGAACTGAATTCTGAGAGAGCTGGAAAACATCTCAATCTAAAGCTGGAAAGCAAAATTCTTTCAAATCTGAGACAGTGCCTGGGCGCTCTGTTTTCTGACTGCCAGTGACTAAGGATGAAATGTCAGAGGCATTGTGGTGCAGGAACACAGCCAGGAATAGACAGCAGGTAGTAATAGACCCCCATCTTTAGGATTTTTTTGTCTCTGATCCAACAGGGTGGACCCAGCAATGTTCTGACAGCTGTTTAGCCTCCTAGAGGCACATCTGCAATTCCTAACATAAGCATTTCTTCCTCATCAAAAATGACTCACCTGAATAGTCATCATCTTTATTAAAGTACGGACCTGATCTGTCTTCCACAGCAACGGCACCCCTGAACATGATAGCCAGAGAGCACAGCTACCTATTTTTATTTTAAAGGTTAATTATAAAAATTTCAAATGTACAGTAAATTCTAGAATATAAAACGGACCAGGCAGATTAAATATCTAAGATGAACACTGAGGGACCTCCCTGGTGGTCCAGTGGTTAGAAATCCGTTGTGCATTGCAGGGGACTCGGGTTCGATCCCTGGTTGAGGAACTAGTCTCGTATGTGATGGGGCAGCTAAGCCTGAGCACAAGTAGAGTCTGTGTGCTGCAACCGAGACTTGGCGTGCTGCGACGAGGGCCCGGCACAGCCAGATAGATGGATGGCGGGATTATTTTAGACCACGCTTATTTTTTGAAAACCTTCAATAATTTTTAAAAACCTAACCATGTGCATTCATCACTACACTCCTTCAAACTGCGTTTTTGTGACTGGCTTACTCCACTTAGCATAACGTCAAGGTTTACCCATATTGTAGCATGTTGCAAAAACTCCCTCCTTTTTAAGGCTGAATGATATTCCGTTGTATAGATCACATTTTGCTTATCTACTCATCCACTGATGAGCACTCTGGTTGCTTCCAGGTTTTATATGCTATCGCGAGTAATGCTGCTATGAACATGGGTGTATAAATAGTTCTTTAAGACCCACTTTAAATTCTTTTGAGTATACACCTTGAGCTGGAATTGCTGCTTAATATGGTATTTCTGTTTTCAATTTTTAATTAATTAAATTTTCTTTTTTTGGGGGGGGCGGTGCTGCACTGCAGGATCTTAGTTCTCTGATCAGGGATTGAAACTGGCCCCCTGCAGTGGAAGCAGAGTCCTAACCTGCGGACCACCAGGGATTCCCACTATTTTTAATTTTTGAGGAACTGTCAAGGTGTTTTCCACAGCAGGTTTACTATTTTACATTCCTACCAACAGTGTATGAGAGTCCCAATTTCTCCACATACTTCCTAACACTTATTTTCTGATTTTTGGATAGTTGCCATCCTAATGGATGTGAGGTTTCTTTATTTTAGTTTCGATTTGCATTTCCCTAATGACTAAAGACGTTCAGCATCTTTTCATAGCCATATTGGCCATTTGTACATCTTCTTTAGAGACATGTCTATTCAAGCCTTTTGCTCATTTTGATGAGATTATCTGTTTCTGTATGTCCACCCTTCTCAGTGGGCTTCTCAGGTGGCTCAATGGTAAAGAATAGGTCTGTCAAGCAGGAGATGCAGGTTAGATCTCTGTGCTGGGAAGATCCCCTGGAGGAGGAAATGGCAACCCACTCCAGTATTCTTGCCTGGAAAATCTCATGGACANCAGTGGGCTTCTCAGGTGGCTCAATGGTAAAGAATAGGTCTGTCAAGCAGGAGATGCAGGTTAGATCTCTGTGCTGGGAAGATCCCCTGGAGGAGGAAATGGCAACCCACTCCAGTATTCTTGCCTGGAAAATCTCATGGACAGGGGAGCCTGGCAGGCTACAGTTCATAGCATCACAAAGAGTCAGTCGAATACAACTTGGTGACTAAAGCACCATCACTATCCTTCTCAGTTACAAACTATTTTAACTTCTCTAGCTCTGCAATAAGTTTTGAAATTGAGCATCTGAGTCTCCCAATTTGGTGCTTCTTTTTCAAAACTGGTTTGGCTTTTGTGGCCTCCTTGCAATTCCATATGAATCTGAGGATCAGCTTTCTGCAAAACAAAACACTGTTGGAAATTTGTTTGCAGCTCAGCCTGGGGGACCTTATTTCCCTGACCAGAGATCAAACCTGTGCCCCCTGCAGTAGAGGGGATGCAGTCCTGACCACTGGACGGCCAGGGAATTCCCACTGTTGAAATTTCAATAGGGACTGCATTCAACATTCAGACTGCTTTGGGTAATATTCCATCTTAATGAACTTGAGTCTTCCAATCCATGAATACAGGATGCCTTTCCCTTTAGGTCATCTTTAATTCCAGGAACGGTTTTTAGTTTTCAGAATATGTTATTTCCTTTGGGGGATCATTCATTGCTGCTGTATAAAAACACAACTGATTTTTGTATGTTGATCTTGTATTCTATAACTTGGCTGAATTTATTTATTAGCAGTAGTAGTTTTTGTTTTGTTTGGGGTTTTTTGTTTTTTTGGGGGGAGGGATCGTCCATGAAATGGGAGGATCATCACTTGTGCATATAGATAGTTTTGCTTCTTTTCCAATTTGGACACATTTATTTCTATTTCTTATCTAATTGCTGTGCATGGGACTTCTAGCACACAATGTTAAACAACAGTGGTAAAAGTGGACATCCTTCTCATGTTCCTGATGACAGAGGAAAAGCTTTATATCTTTCACCACTGAGTATTAATGTAAGCTATGGGTTTTTCATAAAAATCATTTTCATTTTGAGAAAGTTTCCTTCTAGTCCTAGTTTGCTGTTGCAAAACAACATTGTTGAGAGGGTGTTGGATTTATCATGAGAGGGTGTTGGATTTTGTCAAATGCCTTTTCTACGTCAACTAAGATGATCAACTGGGTCGCCCCCTTTTTCTATTAGTATGGTTTTACTATGCTGATATATTTTTTTAAGTTGAACGACTTCTCACTAAGGAGTGGCACCATGGTCTGCGCTTCTAACTCACATGCAGTGGAAGAAGGACTCAGTACATACTGCTCAGGTGTCTCTGACCCCAGGTCAGGTGTTCATAAGCAGGGTGTTTGACAAGCCCTAGTAATATTCAGATTCCTGAAATATCGCCTTTCCTGACACACTTGCAAGTTAGAGCACTATGCGTCCACTATTAAGAGGAACTAGTTATTGTTTGGCAAAGAAAAAGATGAGCAAGTGATAAAAATTTTAAGTTGTGCACGATCTGTACCTATCTGAAATATTCTTATTATCATCAGCTAAGAATGTAGCCATCATACACACAGGTATATATTGTTCAGCCACAACAGAGGAGAAAATCTTGCTCTCTGTAACATGATGGACCTTGAGGGCATTATGTACATGAAATACATCAGACACTGAAAGACAAATATGATCTTACGTATGGAATCAAAAAACCCAAACTCATAGAAACAGAACCAGTTTGATGGGTATCAGATGGAGACGGGGGTGGGGCTAATGGGTGAAGGTGGTCAGAGGTACAAATTTCCATTAAAAAGATAAGCATGTTCTGGAGAGATAATATATACAACACAGTGACTATAGCTAACAATACTGTGTTATGTGTTTGAAAGAGAGATCTTACAAAAGAGATCACAGAGGAAAAAAATGTGTAACCACATGAGGTGATGATGGTACTAAATCTACTGTGGTAACATTTCAAAATATATACATATATCAAACAAACAAAAAAGTATAATCACTAGGCTAACCAGGGCTTCCCACATACATATAGAAACAACATAACAAACTTCAAGTTTATCAGAAAAGTTGTTATTCTAATAGATAGCGAATGATAATGAACCTTTTGAGAACCAGAAAATTATATCCCCCACATCTATCTTCCATCCAACCCACTAAGAACATTGTCCGGTGGAAATAAGATGTAAGCCACGTAAGCCATTTAAAATTTTCTAGCCAGCCAAACTTGAAAAGTGAAAAGAAATAGCTTAATTACATTGCTACTTAACCTGACACATCATCATTTCAGTTAGCACTATAAAAATTAATGAGGTATTTTAAATTCTTTTTGTACTTAATTTCTGAAATGTGGTGTGTATCTCATAGCTACAGTTTATCTCAATTCAGACGAGCTATATTTTAAGTGCTCAGTTGCCAGCTATGTGGCTAATGGCTACCACACTAGACAGTGCGGCTCTAATACCCTTGATTATCAGTTGATAAGGAATTAAAACAGGAATTTTCTAACAAGGAGTTAATACAGAAACTGGCAGAAATGTAAATTAGTACAACTTTTGAAAACTATTTGATTCACTCTATGAAAGCTGAAAATACGCACACCTTATAAACCAGGAACTCCATTCCTATATGTAGGATTCTATTCCTACCCAACACAAAAAGACATTTGTAAGAAGAACATTAATGGTAATAAATGTTCTTTGTAATAAAAAAAAAAGATTTATTACACTCTTTGTAATAAAAAAAAAAAATGCTGGAAACTACCCAAAAGTCCATCAGCGTTAAGTGGATCAATGAATTAGAACATATTCACACAATGGAATACCATATCAGCCATGGAAATGAACAAGCCACAACTACATGCAATAACACGGATGCCCCCACAAACACTACTGAGCAAGGGAAGCCAAGACACAAAAGACTGCATGCTTCTGACTCCATTATTAAAGCTCCCAAAACCAGATCAAGTGTTAGTTAGAAATCGGAACAGTGGTCACCGAAGGACTGAGAGGCATTGGGTAAGGTTGTTTATTGATGTAGGTGCTGATTACGTGGAGGTGTCCATCTTGTCAAAATTCATCTGCCTGCACTCACAATTCGTGTCCTTTTCTTATGTGTATTTCTACCCTTAACATTATACTTCCAAGATAAAATTTATTACAAAAATAAGGCAAAACTTTTAACAGCTCCAGCGGCACATCCCTCAAGCAATCTAACTACTTCATAACTACAGTCAACATTTTTTAAAATACCTTTTGATCGACTTTGGGATTTTCCAAGAGCACTGAACTCTCTGACAACTGTCTTGTCTCCTTGCCCGAACAGGGGTGCACCCTGTTTCCAGGTTAGGTTCCCACCACAGGGACTCTGGCCACAGGCCTAAAAAGTCAGCGAGTCTCCTGCCGCCTGACTTCATCACTTCCTTATTTCTCTAAGCCATAGAAGATGCTTCTGGTCTCAGAAACATACACATAGAAACAAACCTTTCCGTGACTAAATATTCCACCACCCTCTCAACTTGCAAGCCGTACTTCTTTGAAATCTCTTTTCTCCTTTTGAAATCAGAGCAAAATATTGTCTATTTCCACAGACATGTCCACAATGACAACTTGTTCAGACACTCCATCCCTCCAATTCGGTCAACATTAACTTAAAACCTTGGATTCTGTTGACAGCAAAGCATCCCTAAAACATGAGTAATTTGGTTTGCCCAATTGGGACTGTGGTCTTACACCACAGGGTAAGAGGCCAAAATGCAGCAGAACAGAGCTCTTACCTGAACTCAGAAACACTGTAACATGTAAAAAAGCAATCAAATTTTGCTTTGGTCAGTAAGAACTGCTTCTCTCCTGAAGCTCTCTTGCACTGCAGAGACTATCTATTCCTGGATCATCAAACATATATTGAGTAATCAGTAGGTCTAGATTTAGTGCGTCTGGGGTAAAACCCTAATTTTAGATTTTAACCAAGCTCTCAGATGACTGCTAATGCTGCTGGTCTGAGGACTCAGCTTTGAGAAATAAAAACTGAGGACCCTGCCGTGGAAGAGGTGCCATGCCTTCCTTTGACATGATTGGTCCATTTGAGAGCATAGTCACTACTAATAAATCCAGATGAGCTCATTTGAACATCTAACCCAGAAAAGCACCACCACAGAAAGCAACTGCCCTGCTCCCAATGAAAAATTCCCTTAGTAGCAACATTTTAGACTAAAGAAAATTTGGTAGGGAATGAAGTTTAAAGAAAGTAAAAGAACTCAGGGGGCGCGCAAAATGAGAAAGCCATTTTGAGATTAGCACCCACGGATGCGTTCACTTGGAATGCAGGACTTAGACAAGGGAGAGCCAATGTTATTTTTCAAAAGAAGAGCCCTTCTAGAAAGAACCAAGACAATCTCTCATTTTACCATCAAATGGTCTGAAGAAATATAAACAAATTAAGCTTTGGAGATTTGTCAGCTAAAGTCTTAAATACAACAGAGAAAAACCCTTAGTCTGACTCACCTTATAAGGGCAAGCAAATTGTCAAGAAGTTTCAGGATCTGTTCTGTGCAGGGGTTACGGAATATTGGGTTCCCAGTGGGCGTATAAGCCACCACAAATCCCCCAGCTTTGGCCTCTTCTAGGTCAGTGGGCCAGCAAGTTCGTTTCATAACACCCAGGATGCTATAAACACAAAAGCTCATCTATAGAAAAACAGAACATGAGAAGTAAACATAAAAGGGGAAGAAAAGACACAGTGCTATTAGAATTTGCAAGATTATGGTGAAAGTGATACAAAAGTTGGAGAGAAGGAAAAGATGCTCCCCACCCCCCACCATTCTGGTTTCTTTCTTTAAGGTCAAGTCCAAAAGGGACCCAATTCAATGCCATCTTCAAGACCAGTGGTAGGTTCCAGAAGCGTCCCTTTCACAAGGATGTCCTAGAGGCTGTGGTGACCCTCCTGAGGATCCAAAGGTGGCCTGGACATGCTTCAGATGACACTGGGCACATTCAGGGTGGAACGGCGGTAGACTGGACATGCTTCAAAACTGTGTTTATCCTACCAACATTTCATATTGGTTTTGAGTTGGTCTTGTACCGTCCAGTTTAGGCCTTCATAGATTTGCCTTAATCCTCACTCATAGTACCTTCTACCAACTGACAACTTGGCAGGTTAACTAATAAGAATTTTTGCCATTATGGAGCTAGGAACAATGCTCATTTGAATAGCAAAGAACTGGAAAATCTCAGGTTTGCAAGTCAGGACACCATTTAGGACTTTACGCTATGTTGTGTTTTTGTGCTCAGTCATGTCCAATTATTTGCAACCCCACGGACTGTAGCCCGCCAGGCTTCTCTGTCCACAGAACTCTTCGGGCAAGAATACTGGAATGGGTTTCCATTTCCTTCTCCAAGGGATCTTCCCGACCCAAGGACTAAACTTGTGTCTCCCGCACTGGCAGGCAGACTCTGTACCGCTGTATCACCTGGGAAGCCCAGGACTTTAAACGCCAGAGAGCAAAGGCACGGAGAACCCACTCTGCTGACCAAGTTCTGACCTGCTTCCTCCTTATATCTTCAGTCGTCTGAGCTACTTAGATCTTTAAAATCAAAATAACGGCTTCATAAAAAGACCACCAGCTGTGCTGTGAGAACTAACTCAAGAATTCAAGACCAAAGAAAAGAAAGGACGTTCCCAGCGGAGGCTCCCAGATTTTTCAGTCATATACAAAAAAATTTCCACAAACCTGGATGAATGACAATACCCTACTTCTATCCAAGGCTAACACACCTTCCCACTCCCAGGAGAAGCTTACTTACTCGTGCTCGGTTTAAGCCACAGGGATCCTCCAGGCCCGGGTCACAGTTTTTCCGATCGGCGCCCACATAGGCAATAAAAGCATCAACATCTGAGAGCACTCTACAGGAGGGGAAAGAAAAGTTACACCATGATTTTAACCAAGGACAGTTACTTCCTCAAGAAATAATAAGCTGTATTACTTGAACCCCAGAGCAGTTGCTACAGTGCGAGGAGTCTAATCATATTCATTGTCAGCTGTCATGTGAGGATTCATTAAACTTCTCTTCCCCCTTCTAAATGTGACTGGTGACACGTGAGGAATCAGAGGATGCAAACTTGAAAATGCTACGTGGGCACAGAGGAGTATCTGTGCTGCTCCTCTGCACGGCCCCCACCAGCATTCCCACTTCCTTACATGTGCTGGGGCTGTAGCCTGACACTGCAGCAGACCTCCCTCTGGGGCCTTCTGCCGCACCCTATCCATCTTTATTCATTTCCTCTCTGTTCGCTACCTCTGCAGAGCAAGGTGGTATTTTCAGCACTTCACTCCAAGACTGCATTTAGACACCTTCAGGTATCACCAAGAGCAACAGAATAAACAAGCCACCCACACACATCAAAGCGCACTGCTGCCATGACACCCATATGCTATGCCCCGACCCCAGGCACAGCTCTTGGAAGAGCTTGGGTGCTCAAACGCAGCGAAGGTCAAGAGCAAAGGCTCTCCTCTACCTGTGCATGTTTTCAGAAAGCCAGATGCTGGCTACAGGTGCCATCAGCTCCTCGAGGAACACCTTCTGACGCTCGTAGTTCTTGAACTGGTTGCTGATGAGAACCAGGGCTTCCATGAGGGCACACTTCTCCATCTGTGTCAGCAGCAGCTCGTTGGAGAGGAGCTGCTTCACATGGTTGTACAGCATGTCAAAACTAGGCTGCATATCACAGAGAGAAAAACCCAGAGGTGGTGAAGGTCTGATGTTCAGTGAGTGTGGGTCACTCAAGGAAGGTAAAATGAGGACGAAGACATTCCCAGAATAGTCAGGCCAATAAGACTGTCACTTGATAACTTAATTACAACACTCTTCTTTTGCCTGAACAGGAAAGGCAATTTAGTCTTCAGTATTTGGGGAATTGTGCTTTCCTTGTCTATAACTAGGAAAACCATCTGTCTCTTTTTTTTTTCCCATATTAGCTTTTATAGTATCTTCATGGACAAAGAAAAGGAAAGTATATCCATTTGAATGCAGAGTTCCAAAGAAGAGCAAGAAGAGATAAGAAAGCCTTCCTCAGCTATCAATGCAAAGAAATAGAGGAAAACAACAGAATGGGAAAGACTAGAGATCNTTCTCTCAAGACTTGCATATTACTTGGCATGGTGTTAAGAACATCACATAGTATCGTAAAGATATGTACAATGACAGGGACACTGCCATATGGAAGAGACCTATTCATTTGAGATAATATGTTTGCATATTTAACTCCACTAAGAAGGAGAGGGGGCCTCCCAGGTGGTGCAGTGGTAAAGAATCTGCCTACCATGCAATAGACCCGGGTTCAATCCCCGGGTCAGAAAGATGCCCTGGAGAAGGAAATGGCAACCCACTCCAGTACTCTTGCCTGGGAAATTCCACGGACAGAGGAGCTTGGCGGGCTATAGTCCATGCAGTCACAAAGCGTTGGATACAACTCAGTGACTAAACATCACTACCGCATGAGAGGAAGAAGACACCAACTCCAGAACACATATACTAATAGTTTTTCTTAGCAAGCTCAAGTTCCTAGTTTTCCCCTTATGTGAGGTATAATTAGGGGTGGATTTACAGGGAAACGTACGCAAACTGGGCACGTCTCAGTGGCTCCTTGACCCGAGTCAGGGCTTACCAGCACGAGCTGGGGGTAGTCACGACACATCTTGATGATGGAGGAACACGCGTGTCTCCTCACATTCCTCACCGCCCGGGTCCTGGGAGCCTGGGGGGAGATATTCAATCTCCTTAGAGCCACCTTAAATATAATTTACAGATGCTGCAGAGAATCATGTGCGTATCTCCTTCAGAGGCAAACACAACTCTCATAGCTGCAGGAGCATGATGAAATGGCACTCTGCTTAGCATGAAGGAACCCATGCGTTTGGCGCCTGCCCTAGAGTGTCTCTAGTGCCCGACACCACATTATATGACTATCTGTCTCCTGCCTTTATTAACCCCTTCTGCTTATAGAAGAAAGCTAGACAAAGTGCTGGGTATTTACATTTTTGTTCTTAAGAAGTTATAATTTGTAGGTTGAATGAATGGTCTTACCTTACTTTCTTCAACAATTTCAAAAGTGACTGATGAAAACAGCTAAGGGAAAGAAAAAAAGTCATTCATCAGTACCAAATGCATAAAGTATTTTAAAGTAATAGTTATAAAAATTTCAACAAAATCCCCAAAGTTGGAGTAATATGGTAGCAAAAGGGTTTTCAACTGGCTTTACAAAGTTTCAGGTGTTCCCTTCCTCAGATAACTGGAAGAGGCTTGATAGTCATTAATTTTACCATCGAATATTTTACAAATAAAAAGATCACAGAACCCCTGAACAATCCAGGCCATCACCCAAACACTCAGCCAGGGTAACATCACTCCACTTTTTATTAAAAGTTGAGTGGTCTACTCTCCCTGATCCATTTCACAACTTCCCACTTAATCCAGTGTGGTGGAACTGCTTCCCTCGTCACTGTAATGGAGTAATACTCTAACAAAGGTCTGATCGAGGAACTCAACGGACATTTTCCAATTCTTAGAGAACTTCTGCAGCAACAAATGAGTCTGTTTTGAAGTCTAAAGTTCTCTTATACTTGGTAACACATTTTCTCTCTGGTCATCCCTTTCTTCTTCTTTGAGGGCTCCTCCCTCACTGATGGTGATCACCAGGATTCTCTGCTTTAGCCCACGTCCAACTCCACATACATCTCCTTTGCTAAGGCTTCATCTCCACTGTGGAGGAGGGCATGGCAACCCACTCCAATATTCTTGCCTGGAGAATCAATCCCCATGGACAGAGGAGCCTGGTGGGCTACAGTCCATGGGGTTGCAGAGAGTCAGACACAACTGTGACTAAGCACACACACACTGTCTATACTGTTAGCATTTCTATCACGGCTATGCCTTAATTTTATCTCATTAATTTTCTGAGTCTAGACCTAATCTCAAATAGCCAATTTGCTGTGACACATCTCCACCTAGAAACTGTATGTATACTTTAAACCTAGTCTTGCAAAACAGAGCTCACCCCTTTTCCTCACTCCTACCCTCCTCCTGGTCCAATACTCTCACTCAGGTGGGACTCCAACTCTCACTAATCACCTAAACTAGACCCTGGAAACTTTCCTCTTACAGATCTCCTCCCAGCCTGCCAGCACACGCCGACACCTCCTCCTTCAGGTGCTCTTCCATTCCCCAGTGTACACGTCTACTAACTGCGGTGCCACGGAGGTACCACTCATGTCTATGTGCGTTTCCTCTCTGAACAGAGAGGTGCTTATGGACAAGGCCTTCCTCCTAGCATGGTTCCTGCTCCACCATAAGTACAGAGTAAATATTTGACAATTGAAAAAACAACTGTTTATTAGCTTATCTCATATATTTATACAGTTACAAAAAATAATTACCTTAGAAATGCCAAAATAAAGTTTACAAAGGAGGGGGAGTTTACCTTAGAGAAGACCTGGGGCAGGAACTCTGGTCTGTAGGTGACAAATGGAAACAGTGCCGAGACATTAGTGAGGACGCAGGACAGGATGAGGGGGTCCTTGGTGTCAAAGTTCAGAGCCATCTGCAATAGCTCTACTCCATCAGTAACAGGAATTTCCTGGATGCAGACATTAGAGGAGGTTGCAAGAACTGAAACTGCTTCTGTTAAATTTCCTTCACACTCTATAATTATGGCCGCCAAATAGGGTTTTATATACTGCTTCTTAACCCTTGAAACAATCTAAGCATTACACCATGTTACTAAAATTTTCATAAATGATACCGCCATTATTAGGGCTGCAGCATCACCTACTACTGGAAACTGAACAAACTCAGAATGCCATCATTTCTAACTGAAGTGATGTAAAAGCAGATGAAGTCAATGATCCTAACATCCAATTTGTTCATATGCCATTTATGTGAAAAAGCAATAAATCTCACTTATCATCAAGGGATTCAGATTCTAACCTAGAATGCACTAAGATGATTACCTCTCAAACAAGTGATCCAATTATTTTAATCTAATTAACATAGTTAATACAGTATATGCCGTTATCCAGATAATTACATAATTACCTTTAACATTATAAGATATGGGTGATAGGTGACATGAAGTATAGAAAAGCAAGATCTACTTAATCAGATTACTTAGCAAAGAGGGAGGCAGATCAGCCATCATGAATATTCTGGCCGGTCTGCCACAAACTGAAAAGGTAATTACCATAAATCCTAATGGTAATTATCTCTCCAGATTTTCCGATTCAAGGTTTCTATCACTGTCCTCCCTGTAATCGTTTTCCTGCTTGTGGTTCACTGTACTATCAGGCTCATCTTATTATGTAAAAATGAATACTAAACCCTGCAGGGCTTAAGAGTCAGAGAGACCCACCTGGGTCCCAACTCTGCTACTGTTAACTATTTGACCTTGAATATGTTATTCACCTCTGAATCTCAGCTTCCTCTTCTGTGAGATGCACTTTCACAAATTTCCCTATCTCCCTACCAGCTTTAAAAAGATCAAAATTATTACGCAACCAACATGGGAAACAAGCACTTACTTCTTTGTCTAGAGTTCGAAACATCTGGTTGATCACACTTTCCAAAAAAAAGGTCATGGCTTCCCACTGCACAAATGATGGTGAGAATATGGAGCAGAGGCTGCTTTCTCCAGTTCCAGCTGTGGGAGAACAGGATTTTAAAGACATATACACACACAAGCACTATAGGATCACAGAAGACATTGAGCCAGTGGGGCCTCAGAAACCACTAGGTAATTTCACAGTTGAAGGAACAGGATAATCTAACCCTGCTCAGCCAGGGAAGAGAAAACTATGAATAGCAGAAAAGGGTCCTTATCCTACCTCCACCTCCAAAAATGAGCTATCTGGATTTACCTCTGTGAGCCTTGTCTGCAAAACCAGTTTGACTATTGAATGAGAATATACACAAGATCATCAAAACCAGTGCCTGGCCAATTAGACAATTGAGAAATATTAATTTCCCCTTCCTTCCCCTTTATAATCTGTCCATGGGAATCTAAATAAAGATATCTAAGACCATAAAGAATCCCTCCAACAGGGAACTGATAATAAAGATACAAAACTCTGCTTCACATCCAGCAGTCTCATGATAACTACAAGGGCTGTGTGCAGATAATGGTGCCACCCTCCAAACTCACAAGTATCATCGAAGCACACCACTCAAACAGCAAGGCACAAGCCAAAGGAATCACAAATTACTTTTCTTGCTACTGTACAGTGCTCACATTTACTAGCTTCATCTTGGTACACAACCTATTCAGGCCTCCATGAATACTGAAGCTACTAATAGATACGAAAGTGAAAGTGAAAGTGAAGTTGCTCAGTCATGTCCAACTCTTTGTGACCCCATGGACTGTAGCCTATCAGGTTCCTCCCTCCATGGGATTCTCCAGGCAAGAGTACTGGAGTGGGCTGGCATTTCCTTCTCCAGGAATAGATACCAAGGACCTTCAGAATAAATTGTGGATACACAAAACTGAATGTCCCATGAATGTCAAGTAACCAGTGTACTTGCTAACTGATCATAGTATGGAGCTTTTCCAAAGCAGTGACTTTAACTCTTCCCTTAAATTAAAAAATAAATAAATTAAAATCCTTGGGAAAAAAAAAAAAATCCTCTCACCCGCCACCTGCATTCATAAGACGAGAGACAGAAGATACAGAAAAGCATCTGGCCTACGCTTTTGGGTAGAGGGGGCTTATTTTGACTTTACATAAAGTGACGTTTCCCAAAGACTTGGAGGGTAGTTGAGCAATATGCGAAACCCCTGCACTGCTCCTGCTGAATGTAACAAACCATTCTTTTCCAGTTTAAGAGAAATGCTATGCAAGAATTTGGTTGAAAAGCTTTAAAAAGTTAGGTTGAGACATGTTGTTAAGATGGTGCCTGAGGTGTAGTAGTAAAATAAACAATAAACAATGGTTGACTCTGTTAGAAAAGAAAAATGAAGGCAAAACTGATAGGGTCATGGTTCTGCCCTAAATAAAACAGAATTGAGATCTGGCATTACATCTGTCTTCTCTGACTGTTTTCCAATGAAAAGGCTCACTCTCTAGGATGAAGTGGGCCGTGAGCTAAGCTATTTCTGAACACTACTATCATAATGTATTGGTATGGATGGGGCTCAGAGGTTTATTTCTATGCAGTTTTGATAAAACACTTCACTAATGTTTGGGGGGAAAAAACAAAAGTCTTACAGTTCATGGAGCCAGGGTCAATAGAAGTTGAGAGCTGATACTTCAGCCACTCCCCAGCCATCTGGAAGCTAGTCTTGGGATCCAAACGACATGCTAACCTTATTACCTCTCCTTGTTGGGCCCGAGAAGCTGCCAAGAGAAAGACACGAAGCAAGGATCAGCATATCGTAGATTCTTAGGCAATGTTTATTCATTTATCCACCCCAAGAGAAACAGAATCAAAAAGATTCTGTTTTGAAGAAAGAATCTAACAAATGTTCACTAAAGCTTTGTTAACAAATCTAGAAATTTTCCAAAATAAATTCTAAGAAGCTGTCACATCAGCTAAATCCTCTAAGCGGCAAACCAAACAGAAACTCCCCTTTTTGTTGGAATTAAAAGATCAAGGTGGTACAGATGTAAAATGGTATGGCTGCTGAAGAAAATGGTTTGGCAATTCCTCAAAACATTAAACATGGAATTATCATATGATCTAGTAATTCCCTTCCTAGGCATATACCCTAGAAAAACAAAAATATACATTAACTTAAAACTTATACACAAATATTACAACATGATTCTTAAAGCCAAGAAGTGAAAACAACTCAAGTATCTATCAACCTATCAATGGATCAATAAAATGTGGTATATTCATATAATGAAACATTATTGGCAATAAAAGAAATGATAAACATTACATGATCAAAGTACTGATAAACTGTTTATCAGTAGATTAACATAGATTGTTAAAATATCACACTAAGAGAAAGACAGCAGTTATCAAGACAATACACTGTATGATTCCATTTATATCAGATATTCAGAATAGGTTAAATAAAGAAAAGTAAATGGGTGGTTTTCCAGAGGGGTACGAGGGTTGGGAGATGACTGCTAATGGTTATGGGGTTTCGTGAGATCAAAAAATGTCTTAACATGGACTGTGGTTGCAAAACTCTGAAAATACACCAAAAAAACCTCCACTGCATTGTATACTATAAATGGGTGAACTGTATGATGAATTATCTCAGAAAAGTTGTTATTGAAAAAAGGTGGGGAGAGGAGGTGTAGAACCAAGCTATAGAAAACCTAGAACAGAATTAGGAATTGTGAACTTTCCTTCTCTCTTTTAGAAAAAGACCTACAAAGTAACATGGTACTTAATTCTAATATATTTCAGAAATCAAAGTGCCTTATGTATGATTGCCATCTCTAAACATCAGTGTCCAAACAAACTGCATGTGCATGTCTTAAGAGAGAACACCAAGCCTGGAATGAGTGCAATCCCAGTGCCCTCTGCAATGTGTAACTGGGGATTAAATAGACTGCTGTCAACACTTGGGGAGGGGGGACTTCCCAGGTGGCTAAGCGGTAAAGAATCCACCTGCCAAGCAGGAGACACGGGTTTAATTCCTGGGTTGGGAAGATCCCCTGCAGAAGGAAATGGTAACCCACTCCAGTATTCTTGCCCGGGAAATCCCACGGACAGAGAAGCCTGGCGGGCTATAGTCTACATGGTTGCAAAAGAGTCAGACACACGACCTGGTGACTAAAGAACAATGACAGTATCCAGACTTGGGGCTCTGTAATATAGGACCCCAGCTCATGCACCATGACTCAACGCTAGATGCCATGCTGAGACTGCTGGGAAAAATTCCGGCCAGTTCACTCACAGTTGAAGAAAGCATTGAAGTCCTCATCGCTATCAAAATCAAATCGAGAGTATTCACAGCTAGGGCTGTCAGTTTTAGAAGGAAAGCCCATCTGGAAACAGAAAGATAATTGGGGGAGGGAATGAAAATGGACCACTGAAAGAGTTTTCAATTTTAGGAGCTCAGAGACCTTTTATTTAAGAAGAGCTAAGGGTTTACACAAGTTAAGGCTTTTATGATAAATAACTGCTTCTGGTCTACACCAAGTCCACAATTTGTTCTCAGCTGGAATAGTCCTGGGAGTTGCAGAAAGAGAACATTTTTATTTGATACTCTCTTTCAAGTTTCTTATGGAAAATTAAATTCTAAAATCAGTTTAAGGTCTTTGAGTATAAAAATGTCTCAAAATAAAGTGTTAATACAGCAAACAATAAGTAGAATTGAGACTATTTGTCTTCTTAAATGTTGAACCCTGGGAATAAGCATGGGACTTTGTGTTTCATTCAAAAAGTACCAAAGACCACAACGGCAGAGATCTAGAAGATCTCTGCTACCTGAACCCCTGAGGAAATAAGAGAATCCTTGAAAAGATCCCATCCTCTGATGTCATAAATCAAGAATAAGTATCTGTCAGTCGCCAAGAGCCTCGAGGAGACCTCCGAGTGTTCATAAGCAACTCTCGACTGAGGTTGTGGGCAGTCTGCTTCTGCTCTCCCTTTCTTCTCATCCACGTTCCTGACTCTCATTTGGCCTTCAGAAAGTCAGACATTAACTTCCTTTTGGTATCCTCCTGACTCCACCCTCCGTTCTGCTTTTAGCTTCTGAAAAGCAGTGATCACATTTTATGGTCATAGTCGCTGCTCTCATCCTATCACTTCTTTTTCCCAGCACTTGGCTCAACACTTGGCGCATAAGTGCTCGCAAATATGAAAGAGCAGACACAGTGATGAGTAGACATAGTAACGAGTTTTTTTTTTAAGGAATCAAAGACTAATATGCCTGAGGAAAGGATCTCAGGGACCAACACAGGGCTGTCAATAGTGCCAGCTAAGTCTTAAGACGTGTATTCACCTACATTCCACTTTAGGGTCCCACTGCATACCTTGACCAAGTTAGTCATAGAAGCACGCAGATATTTTGGTATTATTGCTAATAGTAAAGGGTCTCGGGATAGGATCTCATGTCGAAAGAGGGCTCCCCAAGTCATCTGAGTTGAAGAGCGCAAAAACTAAAGAAAAAAAAGAAAAACACTAGGTTTAAGGATTTGAGTTTTATATAACCAAGACTATTACTTAACTCAGCAATTATCCGCTATATTTTCCCATGGAAATAAAGCTCTGTAATACTTTGACTGAAACTGCCCATACTGGAGTACATCAGCAATGACTGGTCACTACATACCATACCTTAAAAGTAAGACAGACTGTGGGTCACGTGCAATACCCAGAGAATGAGCTGAACTCTACCACTTTCTCTTTTATGCAAGAAAGCATACAGACACCTCAGGATGATACTACATGGAAAATCTTGGATTGGATGAAATTAATTTTAAAATATCACAATTAATCAGACTTTTTTATTTAAAGTATGTTTAGTAGCAAATTACTCGAGAAACACTTCACATCTGATTGAGCATTATTATTATTACCTGAGGGGCTAATTGCTGATCTAGACTGCAAAAGCTAACTCAGGAAGAAGATGCAGCAATTCTCTTAATGAAATCCCACTAGAGTAATTCCCCAGGATCTTAAGAGTCACATTTTATATGTGAGCTGCTAATTATTTCAGGTGATAGCACTTGATTTTAATTTACTAACTAAAATTTTGATTAGTTATTGCCATAAAGTTTACCTGACTTGGATGAGTTGTGAAAGCAAGAAAAGATTCCAGGTATTTTCCAAAGTTTGCTGGTATTTCTACATCAGAATCCACACCCTGTAGGACAAAAAGGCTGTTATATTATAATGCTGATGGGGAGGTCAAGGTGGAGAGTGGAGTTACGACAACTTATATCCTCAAAACTTTCAGTTTTGAAAGGACTTTATTATACCTCCTTGTGGCCTAAGGAAGACATCATTTCAAGGGCAAAAACCCAGAAAAGCTGCTTTACCTCAATCATCATTATAAAATCTATTCTGCGATCAAACAGTAAAATGAAAGAGCCTTCATGGACTTCCTGGTGGTTCAGAATCCACCTGCCCGTGCAGGGGACACAGGTTCGATCCCTGGTCCAAGAAGATTTACATGCCTCAGGGCAACTAAACCTGTGCACCACGACTACTGCGCCCACTCGCCTAGAGCCTGTGCTCTGCAACAAGGGAAACCACCGCAATGAAGAGGAGCCCCGCGCCCCACAACTAGAAGACCCAGCACAGCTGCAAGTGAATGAGAATTCAAAAAAAATTCATTCCAGAAACCACCTATTTCTTCAGACCTGGTGTAGTCACCTTTCTGTGACTCAACCTATTAAATGATCCCTCGATGGTACACATCTTATGCCTGAAGTTCTATCCCCTCAAGCCATTCAAGCCACCAAAACAGGCACTGACATCAAGTACAAAAGTTGGTACCAACATTCGATCCTTTAATGTGTAAGAGAGTTATTTTCAGGTCAATCAGACTAAAGATTTTTTTTTAATGATTCAATAATATATCCTTTAATTTGGGAAAAGGGTTCTTTATTCGAATCCATGTTTCATGATCTAATAGGACTTTAAAGGGTAAGGCAACAAGGAGACTGAAGTTTTACAAGTACCAAAACGAAGACAAGCAACACTGATTTTATGGAATAACAGATATGAACATTTACTACAGACATTAATAACTGACATTAAATAAATCTATAGCATTCAAATTCAATTAAGATAATTTAACCTATAGAATTATAAGAAATAATCTGTAGGGTAATGTTCCCTCAGGCTGAAGTCAAGGGCACGTGTTACCCCTTACACAAATACAACTTTCTAAATCCTCTCCTCAGATGGCCTTGAAACTCTCCAGAAAGTGCTCACCAACAATGCACACAGTTGATTGCCCAGGGCACGCAGCACCTGACAGAGTCTCTTCAGGAAGACATAGTGTTTTTCAACTAAGCCTCCTCCGTCAGCGGTCCTGTGAGAGAGAAAACAGTGAGATTAACAGCACATCAAGAGCACCACAGATATTCCCCTGGAATGGACCGTATATAGTCTGTGCTCCAATATTTAAATTTCAGGTGATTGTTACTGTTGAAAAGAAAGAAAAAAAAAAAAAATCAACCCCCAGACTGCCAACCAAACACTGAAAGATCGACGAGGAAGAGGGTTCAATGCAATCTCATCCTTTAAGAGGCACCCTAATTTGGGGTATTATATGGTACTGGGGTATTTTGGAATAGTAATGTAAACTCTAAGCATGACTCCACAAAACAACGCATATAAGAAACTGCATGAGAAGACAGTGATACGCAGGAAGGACTTGGACCCCTAGGGAAGCATGAAGTGACTCCTTATACCACTGACAGAATCAAAAGGACGATAATCGAGAGAATGAGGGACTTCCCTGGTGCTACAGTAGATGGGAATCCACCTGCCAATGCGGGGGATAAAGGTTCAATCCCTGGTCTGGGAAGATTCCATATGCTACAAAGCAACAAGAGAAACCACTGCAATGAGAAGCCTGTGCATTGCACTGAAGAGAAGCCCTGGCTTGCCATAACTAGAGAAAGCCCACACACAGCAATGGAGGTCCAAGTACAGCCAAGAATAAATAAATAATAAATAATTATTATAGAGACAGAATGAAGAAATAAGTGACAGGCTGGGCGAAAATATTCACCAAAGACACATTTGATAAAGACTATTATACACAAGAACTCTTAAAAACCAATAAAAAAATTCTGATTAAAAAAATGGGCCAACAGACACCTGATCAAAGAAGATACTCAGATTGGAAATAAACATATGAAAAGAAGCTCCCCATCAAATTGCTATCAAGGAATTGCAAATACAAAAATGAGATACCACTACACACCTATCAGAACGGCCCAAATTTGTAACTCTGAGAACACCAAATACTGTGGAGGATAGAGAGCAACAGGAACTCTCATTCATTGCTGGTAGGAATGCAAAATAGTCCAGCCACTTTGGAAGACAGTTTGACAGTTTCTTATAAAACTAAACATACTCTTACCATATGATTCAGTAATCATACTCTTTGGTAACAACCCAAAGGAGCTGAAAACATCTCTATACAAAAATCTACATATAGGTATTCACAGAAGCCTTATTCATAACTGCAAAAAACCTGGAAGCAACCAAGACGCTTTTTATTAGGAGAATGGATAAACTTTGGTACATCCACACATTAGAGTATTATTCAGTGGTAAAAAGGAATAAGCTGACAAGCCATCAAAGACATGGAGGAACTCTAAATACATGATCCTGAGTGAAAAAAACAACTCGTAAAGGCAACACACAAGACTTCTGACAGTCTCTTGGACTGCAAGGAGATCAAATCAGTCAATCCTAAAGGAACTGAAGTGAAGTGAAGTGACTCAGTCGTGTCCAGCTCTTTGCGACCCCATGGACTATAGCCTACCAGGCTCTTCTGTCCATGGGATTTTCCAGGCAATAGTACTGGAGTGGATTGCCATTTCCTTCTCCAGGGGATCTTCCCAACCCAGTGACTGAACTCGGGTCTCCCGCATTGTAGACAGACACTTTACTGTCTGAGCCACCAGGGAAGTCGTAATCCTAAAGGAAATCAACCCCAAGTATTCACTGAATGGTCTGATGCTGAAACTCCAATACTTTGGCCACCTGATGCAAAGAACTGACTCATTAGAAAAGACCCTGATGCTGGGAAAGACTGAAGGCAGGAGGAAAAGGGGACGACAGAGGGTGAGATGGTTGGATGGCATCACCAACTCAATGGATATGAGTTTGAGCAAGATCTAGGAGTTGGTGAAGGACAGGGAAGCCTGGTGTGCTGCAGCCCATGGGGTCACAAAGAGTTGGATACGACTCAGCAACTAAACAACAACTATACAACATCCTAGAAAAGGCAAAATTATGGAGAAAGTAAGATCAGTGGTTGCCAGGGATTTGGGTGGGAGAGGAAAGAACAGGCAGAGCATAGAAGATTTTAAGGGCAGTGAAGAAACTCTGTAGGATACTATAATAAAGCTGAAACCCACAGCATGTACCCATAAAAGGTAGAACATAATATGTGTAACATAATGTATAACACATTGTGTGTCATAAGTTCCTCATCTGTTGTAACATCCGTCAGATCATAGAAAAAATAAGAGTTCCAGAAAACATCTACTCCTGCTTTATTGACTATGTCAGAGACTTTGACTGTGTGGATCACAACAAACTATGGAAAATTCTGAAAGTGATAGGAATACCAGACCACCTTACCTCCCTCCTGAGAAACCTGTATGTAGGTCAGGAAGCAACAGTCAGAACCGGATACGGAACAGACTGGTTCCAAACTGGGAAAGGAGTACGTCAAGGCTGTATGTTGTCACCCTGCTTATATGCAGAGTACATCAAGTGAAATGTTGGGCTGGCTGAAGCACAAGCTTGAGTCAAGACTGACGGGAAAAATATCAATAACCTCAGAAATGCAGATGACACCTCCCTTCTGGCAGAAAGCAAAGAGGAACTAAAGAGCCTCTTGATGAAGGTGAAAGACGAGAGTGAAAAAGCTGGCTTAAAACTCAACATTCAAAAAACAAAGATCGTGGCATCCGGTTCCATCACTTCATGGTAAATAGATGGGGAAACAATGTAAACAGTGAGAGACTTTATTTTCTTGGCTCACTGCAGATGGTGACTGCAGCCATGAAATGAAAAGACGCTTGCTCCTCAGAAGAAAAGCTTTGACAAACCTAGAAAGCATATTAAAAAGCAGAGACACTACTTTGCCGACAAAGGTCCATGTAGTTCAAGCTATGGTTTTTCCAGTAGTCATGTATAAGCTGAGCACCGAAGAATTGATGCTTTCGAACTGTGGTGTAGGAGAAGACTCTTGAGAGTCTCTTGGACTGCAAGATCCAACAAGTCAATCTTAAAGGAAATCAGTCCTGAATATTCATTAGAAGGACTGATGCTAAAGCTTAAACTCCAATATTCTGGCCACCTGATGCAAAGAAATTACTCATTTGAAAAGACCCTGCTGCTAGGAAAGATTGAGAGCAGGAGGAGAAAGGGAAGACAGAGGATGAGATGGTTGGATAGCATCATGACTCAATGGACATGAGTTTAAGCAAGCTCCAGGAGTTGGTGATGGACAGGGAAGCCTGGTGTGCTGCAGTCCATGGGGTCGCAAAGAGTCAGACACAGTTGACTAAAAGACTGAATTGAACGGAAGTTCATCAACTTTAACAAATCTATCACTGCTGTGGGGGGAGGTCTATCATGGAGAAGCTGTGCATGTGTGGGAGCAGGGAGCATATGGGAAATCTCTGTACCTTCCCCTGAATTTTTCTGTGAACCTTAAACTGCTCAAAAAACA
Source organism: Neotragus pygmaeus (assembly GCA_006410875.1). Classification (NCBI taxonomy): domain Eukaryota; kingdom Metazoa; phylum Chordata; class Mammalia; order Artiodactyla; family Bovidae; genus Neotragus; species Neotragus pygmaeus. The sequence goes on along the minus strand of SJYV01004357.1, from coordinate 543,834 downwards.
AAATCTTTTTTTAAAAGACTGTATTAAAACCATTAACTTGGTGTATCATTTCTCCAAGTCATTTAGTTCAGATGAATAATCACTTAGGTGCTATTTCAGACTGCAAATATCTCTTTAAATTAAAAAGAGGGTTTTTATTTAGTGGCAAAACCTGACCTAAAATGATGTAGCACAATTCACACTAACAAGAATTAATCAGGACTGGTGCGGACAGCAGCCATGGGGGCAGTACACTATAACACAAAAAGCGTGGGCCTCGGGCTAAGAAAGACATAGGCAGGTGCTGCTGCTGCTGCTGCTAAGTCACTCCAGTCGTGCCCAACGCTGTGCGACCCCACAGACAGCAGCCCACCAGGCTCCCCTGTCCCTGGGATTCTCCAGGCAAGAACGCTGGAGTGGGTTGCCATTTCCTTCTCCAATGCATGAAAGTGAAAAGTAAAAGTGAAGTTGCTCAGTCGTGTCTGACCCTCATCGACCCCATGGACTGCAGCCTACCAGGCTCCTCCGTCCATGAGATTTTCCAGGCAAGAGCACTGGAGTGGGGTGCCATCGCCTTCTCCAAGGTAGGTGCTAGTGATGCTGAAAGGCAGTGTGGCACTCTAGTTTTTGGTGCTGGCTCTGAAGTCTGACCACCTAATTCGAATCACAGCTTTACTAACCAACACCAGTGGCACTAATGGAGATGGGATACCTCAGTGGGAATGTCATAATCTTTAGGGAACTAAGAAATGGGACTTGGAAACAGTAACTAAAGTAACAAAAGTAACAAAAATAACAAAAGACACATTATTCATTTAATTAACAAGCCTCCTGAAAAACAGACTCGTAGTATCCATAGGAAAGAAAGCCATCAGAAAATCTGTGTTAGAATGGCCAAAGAGAGAGTTCAAGTAATATATATGCGTCTCACATCTTTTCATTTGTCCCTGGCACCAAAAGTGAAGAGTATGGAAGAAAAGTGGGTGTTGTGACACTTTCAACTACTTATAATACACAGTTCTATCTGACTCCTGGGTAAGAAACACGTATCAGGAAATGCTTTAATATTTTCCAGAGGAATTAGAAGAAAATAAGCACAAGCCACTATTTCAGGACCTAGAATGTGTTTACAGGTTGGTGGAATGTGAGTGGGTGCTAAATCAACAGCCACAACTTATTTCCAGCAGAAAGTCTTCAAAAAGACAAAACGGTCCCTTTAAGATGCCTGATTTTTCTTCTAAAAATACAGGGAATTCCTGGTGGTCCCATGATTAAGAATCTGCCTTCCAATGCAGGGGACACGGATTCCATTCCTGATTGGGGAATGAAGATCCCACATGCAACTAAGCCTGCGTACCTTGACCAGAGAGCCCACATACATTGCAGCCAGAGAAGCCTGCACGCTGCAATGGAGATGCAGCATACCCAACACACAGACAGACATGCGCCCACAGCAAAATAAACCGTAAGAGCTTCACACTGTCCTTAGAATAAAGCTCAACTTAAAACAAAAACCAAAAAAATCAGTTGACTGACTGCCAATAGTCAGATAGGAACTTTGGATATATCCAAATAAGATACAAAAATGACAAAGAAATTAGAAATCACATAGAAAAGTAGACACTCACTGTGCAGCGGAGAGTATATAATGCATGGCAACATCTCCAAATAAGACCATCAAGGGCTTCCGGTCTTCCAACTTGCCCTAGACCCAATTTTAGGGAAACACAGGTAACACAAACTATGTTACTAGAGACTTCAAAGTACTAACAACTTCTATGCCTATATAATCAAATATACTGACTTCCTAATTTTCACATAGCCCTGGGGCTAACTAAACACTGGAAAAAGGTCAATTCTTTAAACTGAAATCTGGACAAGATGTATTTTAAAATGTGTTGGTACTCCAATCAAATAAGTGAATAAAAATTAAATATGCTGGGTAATAATGATGATATGAAAGCAAATTACATCTAAAAACATTCTTCATGGAGAAAAGTCATGATCTCATTTGTTAGCCAAATCAGCTATAAAGTCAGTTCAGTCACCTTCTACAATTCTTTGACATAATACTATGTGAGTTTTAACATGACATTTATATAGTTTTTTAAATGTGAAGCACCAAAATCCACAAATGTTTCAAGACCCACCTAGCCCTATACATCTCTGTATATCTTGCCAGTGGATTCCTAGAATACTGGCAAACTGTTGTCCAAAAGGTTGGAGTCAAGTAAAACAAACAAAACAAAACACCTAAGTCTTTAAATCTCTTTCACCACAACATGGAATGGACCACACACAGGCAATCCTCAGAGGCTGAGGATCCAAGTCAGCCTGAAGTGGGAACTTACTTTCCTGCTGACCGCGATGAGAAGACACTCAGCTGCTCCCAGCTGAAGTTCCTGTTCATTCAGGAGCAGGCACAGCACCTCCAGGAGTTTGCAGTTCTCAGCAGTAATGTGACTCATGGGCACCCAGTCAATGTAGCCTGCCAGAGTGTTCAATGCCGCGACTCCTACTCGACAGTTTGCTTGGGCCTGCATGAAAAGAAATAACTTTTAACTGTTAAGTCCTCACTAACAGGTAAGAAAGCTGTGGTTATACCCGACCTCCTTTTGTTTTCTAATTCTAAAAAGAAAACAATGGAAAAGAAATTGCTCATGCAACAGTTATTGATAGGCATCTCAAAGGTTTTTTTCTGATACACAATCACTTCTCAAAAAACAGGTGCCTCATGTCCGTCAATACGACCATGTTGGCATGTATGGTCATTTTACGTCCTTCAGGAAATCTCAGATGTTATAATTTTAACTCCCTTTCACCATAGCTCAGTGATCAAATAAACCAAGGCTGAGGGAATTCCTTGGTGGTCCAGTGGTTAAAACTCTGTGGGTTCAATGCTGAGGGCATGGGCTTGATCCCTGGTAGGGGAACTGAAGCTCCTACAAGCCGCACAGAATGGCCAAAAACAAGCAAAATGAAACAAGGCTGAGGTCACCCTCCACCAGGTGTATGCATCCCCATACCCAAAAGTCTCAAAAAAAGCCTCCTTCCAGCTCCACAGAGAGCTCTTACCTTGGACTCCTGAGAATTATCTGTCTTCTGAAAGAAAAGAAGTATAAGGACTGAATGTTTTTAATGAACAAAAGGCTGTGTAATAACCTTCCACCCCCATAATCTAGGCCCTCAACGATTTTCAAATAGACTTAACTTTTAATTTTGGAACAGAAGACAACTTTACAAAAAACACATAACTGATATTCACCAGAGAAGGACAGGTTATTTTAGTTTTTGTAATATGACAGAAGGTTAATATTTAAAGAGCTTACATAAATTTATTAGAACATTAAGATCCAAAAAGACAGTTTCAAAGTGCAGTTTACAAAGAAATACATACAACTAACAAATGAACAATGGAAGCAGGCTCAACACTGCTATTGATGAAAAGAAACAGTTAAAATTTAAGTATTAGCAATTTTTCCATATTAAAAGAGAGACAAATTATAACTAGCAAAGGTATACTGAAATGATGTAATGTTAGTGGAAAAAAGCAAGAAGCAAAATTAAAATGAGTACAATTTATGACCATGTATATATGGACATAATTGTAGGAAAACCACATGCACAAAGAATATTAAATGCTAAATAGACCAAAATAATGTCTGTTCAGTAAATTAAACAATTTATAATTTTATAAGCAGGAGTAGCAACTCCTGAAGTACTTGAAAACTTACCACCGTTAGCATCATAAAAGATTTGTAATTCTTTTTTTCAACTTTCAAAAGGTATTTTTTCTAACAAAGAACAAGTATTAAGCCTTCACCAGTGGTGATCAAGGAGGGATGTTAATGGGACAGAGATGAGTAGAACGCTTTCACCACCATCTACTGATGCTGCCTAAGAAGGAAAAGGGATCCAGGCAACAACAGCCCAGTCCAGCCTTGACCCTCTACTCCAACAAGCCTGCATTCCCATTCAGATCCTATTCTTCTGCCCCTGGAACGAGTGCAGGAGCCAGGGACTAGACGGGGAGCCTACACATGCCATCCTAGTTTACCATTCAGCCTACTGCCCAGGGAAGGGGAAAGGATGGAAGCAGAGAAGAAACTATGAGCAAACTAAGAAGTTGCAGGTACAAGAAGTGTCCCTTGGTATGCTCTGGTCCTGGGAGCCTGGTTTAACAGATGGAGAAAACAGAAACTGAGGCTAAAGAAAAACATCAGTGGATGTTTTTCTAACTTGTGTCACCCTGTTCTAGCATATTGGCTAGATGTCTAGGGTATCAAAGCATTCATAATTTGTTCATTTTTCTTAGGGATTAAATCTCCTAGGGGAAAATAAAAATACCTCTTTCACCCTCAATACACATAGTTTTTTTCAATTAAAATACTTTTAATATTTTCTTTTGAAAAATCCTGGGGAGGTATTTTGGGGGAAAGAGTCCATTCTAGTAAAAAGGATGGACAATCATTAATCCGGGGATCTTCAATACTCTCTGAAAATTGGTTTCTTCATTCATAATATGGAGACAATAATTTTTAACTCAGGGTTGTTTTGAGGATTAAATAATGTGTAAAGCATGAAAAAGTATACAGCATAATATTAGATACTCACTGTGTCTCCCTACCCTGACAGCTAATAATACTTTGTCTTATCATTTTTGTTAGTATTCTAGAGCTCTAAAAATAAACTTAAGGAAGCCGCTGAGGGCAGAGAAAATAATGAACCTTAATGAATGCTATTTGTGTGAAATAAACATGTCTGAGGAGTCTAGATTAGGGTTCTGAAACCTCAATCCTATTGACATTTTGGGTCAGATAATTCTTTATTGTGGAAAACTTTTCTGGGCACTATAGGCTGTTCAGCAGCATGCCTGGCCTCTACTCACTAGATGTCAGTAGCAGCCCCTAGATGTGACAACCTGGAAGGCAAAATTGCCCTCCCACTGAGAACCACTGTACTAAACTTTTAAAAATTTAGCTTCATTTTTACAGTATCTCAGGTATTTTCTTACTAAAAAGGGAATTATTTTTTCTAGTATGTTCAGAACTCACTGAATTGAACCTCCTAGAAAATTCCAGTTTTTCCTGTCATCTTTCTGTTCTGCTTATAAAATAGTCTTTTCTTTTACTGACCTGAACACCCTAGTTCCTTGCCGTAGGATTAACTTCAACACACACACAAACCCACTCATATCAGAAAACAGAACTTAATGAAAGGTGGGGGGTATAATCGGTATCCCTTACCACTTGTTGGTACTTGTTTACATTTTCTTGAAGTGTGTTAAGGAGAAAACTGAAGATTCTTTCCATGTTCTGGGTTAATGTTTGCTGGATATCCCTTCGTCTTTGAGGGGGCAGTGTCTGAAAGGTCACTACATCCTCTGCCAGCCGCAAAAGAATGAACATCACTAATTCAGTCTGGGTTTCCTACACCAATAGAAAGAAGGTAGTTAAATATGCTTTAAAAAAAAATTGAGGTCTGTATAGTTGATTTATAATATTGTGCAAACATGTCTTGCATTATAAATATGACCAAGGGCTCTTTTCTGCTGACAGGACAGTCAAACAAACCAGAAAAACTCGGAAGAGCAAACAAAATCAAAACTCTGAACTGATACAGCTGTGCTGCATACCCCTTGTTTGGAAAGAGTGTCCAATTCTACTAGCATGTCGGGCCAGTGCTGTGGCCACTCCCGCTTGATCATTTCTACTACAATTCGAGACAGAACATCTTTAATATGGTTCTCCTCTTCCAAAATGTTCAGAGTTCCCTGCAAAAGAATAAGTGACATCAAGACGTTTGCAAGACTGAATTCAAAGGGAAAAACTGGGCTGTGAGAGTGTAGAAAACTTAGGAGCAGGCCTGCTTTCAAACTAAACCAACCAACCTGTTCTCCATATCTGAGTCACCTGTCCTGCATTCTCACTAATCATTCCTCCCTCTTAAAGCTTAACAGAGGGTTGCATCAGCTAATAAAATGGCTGTCACACGGAGCAAGGAAGACATCACTGTTCTTCTTTACAAACTGAAGAGACTTTCATATTGTTTCATTTTGTATGAGGGCCAGAATAGAAGAGTATGGAAATAAGGAATACATTGAAAGGCTGATAAAGTGAGAGATTCAGGAGCAACTGAATGTTTTCCTAGCAGTTCTAGGTTTAGAAGACACAGAAGACCATTATTGGGACTCTCTTCTCAAGTCTGGTATCAAGTTTAATGGATTAAGATTTCTATCACATCTCCCCAGAACTAACAAAATATAAATCCTAACTAGCTAAGTTAATAATTTTGAAGGGAATTTTTTTTTTCTATCAAAGACACTAGACTTTGGGGATGAAAAGGGGCATGAATTCTCCTTTTCATTTCCTTTGTAAAAAAGAACATAACGGCTATGGATTCCAAATGTGTTTATAAAGTTATAGTTGAACTCCCAAAACAAACTCATTTAGCCTATTTTTTTTATTGCTAGTAACATAATTCAGTTTAAAATAAAAGGAAACAAATAGCAAAGTGCAATTTAATCCTGAACTGATTAATTTAAGACTCTTACTCATTTGTTAAAAATGTCTACTTATCTCTACTCTGTCTTCATAATTTTAAAAATAGAAGTCAACACATAAAGGATTAATTAAACCAAGTAAATGGGATGAACTGTGATTTCCAGTGATGGTGGTTCTTTTTTATTTGAAGGTAACATTTAATGTTCTATAAAGTTGTTTGACCTATGTAGAACCAGTGGATTTTTACACAAATGCGACACTGGAAAAGTCACACTTTGTTTAAAACTACCTCGTAAATGCAAGTCTTCCAATCAACCATTCCTTACATTTGCGATCAGCTCCATGACACTGTTCTTCAGATAGACCTTCTCCAATCGAGACATGTTGTTCCAACGAAACCTGGCCACCAAAATGCATAAAGTCAACAGAACAACATTAGAAGCCTTCTCTTCAGAAGAGATTAGCTTTGATTCCTATGTTAAAATTATGCTGGTGATTTTATTCAGAAATTATACTCTGGATTTTGTATCCTTCAAAAAATGGACAGAAACAGTCCACATTTAATCAAAATGCTAAAAACAAAAAGAGTTTAATACAGACAGTGACCCATTAATTAGAATCCAGGTAGGATCTGTGCACAGATGAGCTTTCCCCCTTGGTTTTATTGACAGACCATAAGCAAATACATATCTGGGACAACTACAACAATGTAGCTGGTTTTCAGAAACTAGAATCTGATAGTACTAACTCCCTTTCTAGACTTGCTTTGTTCGGTCACTAAGTTGTGTCTGACTCTTTGAGACTCCGTGGACTGCAGCACACCAAGTTTCCCTGTCCTTCATCCCCCAGAGTTTGCTCAAATTCATGCCCATTGAGTCAGTGATGCTATCTAGCCATCTTAGGCTTAGAAGGTAATAACAGCACAATTCCAGAAAAACTGTGACTAAATCTTAAAAGCTGATGGATTTTTCAGATAGGCAGTAAGGGTAGGAGACTCAAGTTAGAACAGGTTTTTAGTTATTCTCATATAATCCTGGTTAGAATCCGGCTATGCACACTCAAAACTTAAGGAAAAAGAAATTAACGGCAGTGTCTTTCTAGTGTCCAATCAGGTATTTATTTACCTGTACAATGCATTATTCTAAAAAGACTCCCAGGTTGGTGGGCATATATTAGGAGCTCAATAAATACGAACTAAGTGATGTGAGGTAATATTTGCAGAGTGCTAAGTATGTACCATGCACTTTACACGGATGAAGAAACTAGGAAAGGTTAAGTTCTGAATGAGAGCTCCCATGAGGCTGTGATGACCTCTAGGAAGCATTCCTTTCTCCCTGGGGATTGCTCTTTTATACTCACCTAAAGACTATCTCTAAGAGTTATATAAGAAAAAAAGAGTTGCTCTCTCACATACTTGACAACGTGTTCCAGGATCTGAAGGCCAAAATGTCTGACGATGGCGATTTGTGTTTTCTCAGCCAACCGCAAACCACAGGGAACACAGACAGGGCACTTCTCTTTAAACTCCTCACAAAACTGAAGAAGAGAAAAGTTAGTGTTTCCCTTAGGAAGCAAGAGAAAGTGGGACTAGAAAAAAACCAAAACTCCAATCTGACCTATTGTTTTAAGTGACAAAAGTTAGATAAATATGATATAAAGGATTATCTTCACTTTGATAGTTCCAGATTTCCCATGCAATGGCCAATTAGTGTTGGAAAAAATAAATAATGTGACTTATATGAGTAAAAAACTGTTAAGTTTCACATGGGGTGAAATGACAATTACTAGGATTAAAAACCTTTGGTTGGGGGAGGAATAAACCAAATGTGGAAGTCTTTACAGATGCTGAGTTTAGGTGATAGGTATACACAAGATCATTATAGCATTCTACTTATGCTATTTCATAGTAAAACAACAAACAGAACCCAAATATTTGATTCCAAATCCTATGACATACATCTATACATTGTAAAACTTCCTCCAAGTGATGCTCACTCTACTTCATGAAGTTACATCTCTTAAAACACACACAGTACTGTTCCAGTGGTCATTTCTCATTGCCCACATACACTGTTTGATGGGGGAATAAACTCAAATCGTATTAGCATCCCCATTTGTTTTGTATTTGCATTCCCAATTTACACAAGAAATCAGTCTCAGTAGTAGAGAATCTGGCAGTCAAGAAAACTACTTTCAGGAAACCAAAAAGCCCTTGCTAAAATGCAAAATAAGTGGTAGAAGTTCACCTTTGCGCAAAATAGTCTAAGAATATCACACAGTAAAAAACATGGGGGTGGGGGGTGGGGTTGAGAATTAAGCCAGAAATATCAAAGACACAAAAGTGGGTTAGGGAGAAAAGTGTAGGGATGTAAGTAGAAGGGCACTAGAGAGGCTGGAGCTCGGTTAGGAGTCAGGAGTGTGTCAGCAGGAAAACGTTTAGTGAGGGAGACTATAAAGAATGTGGCCGATCTTGGGGACGGGTTGGACACGTGCTCCACGGGAAGGAGATGGGATGCAGGAATGTGGGGGTCAGGGGAATAAAGTGGGTTCAGCCAGCTGTGGAGGGGATCGTGGTGCGGAGAAGAGTAAACAGAAGCGGGGAGAGGGGGAGGAGAGGGCAGTGGGGAGTGTCGGTGAGAAGAGACGGCTACAGTGAGGCAGGCACCAGAGCGTCCCGGGGAAACGGTAGGCGCGGCGAGCAAAGAAGGCGGGGAGTGGGAAGAGGCGCGGAGAGCTGCAAGGGGGAGGGCCCCCCGGGGTTGGGACCGAGGTCTAGGGGCGGCGTGGGCGGAGACGGCCAGCGTCGTGGGCTGCGCCGGGACGGGTGAAGCTGGGGGAGGGTCTCGGGACAGGCCCGGGTCGCCAGAACTCAGATACCTTGAGGGCTTCTAGCCGGTAACGCTGGGTGGAGCTGGGGTCCATCATGATCGTCACCGCTTTCACCAGCTGCTCGCACAGCGTGTTCACTCGATCCATCGCCATGAGTAGTGCCACGCACCACGAGCACGCAGCACCGCAGTCCTGGGAGCACGAGGCACGGACGGCTCCGTTGGCGGGACCACACGCTGGTACCGGGCCGCGGCGGGCCGAGGCGGGGCGGTGAGGAGCAGGAGGAGGAGCGTGAGCCGCCGAAGATCCAGCCGGGAAAGAGCCGGTGCTGCGCACGCGCCCGACGTGCCAGTGCGCATGCGCCCGCGGAAGTGGCGGCTCCCTCTGACGGTTGCTCCTCGGTGGGCGGAGCGAGAGCCTTTGGGGCCGCAGTACGCAGGCGCGTTAACGGTCCCCGGCGGCGCGCGCGCTGTGTGATTGTCAGGAAGGCAGTGTGCTTGTCGCGCTGGCCGAGGTTGGACCCGCCCGACTTGGCAGCTGCCTAGGCGAGGGCCGTCTGCGACCCTCGGTTCTTTTCTCCGTCGTTCCAGGGAACAAATCTGTCTCGAAACCGACTGATCCGTTCTCAGAAAGGGGACAAATATTCAAGACCGCTTTAACGTCCTTCCAGTGGACACCTAGCCCAGTCTCGACGGCGTCCGTGGGTGGCGATTTTGCCAAGTGTCACATTGGTAAGAGAATTTAGAACCGTTCTGTATCTCTGTTTTGAGACTTTTTATGTAGCCTTGGCTATTGGTTGTTAGCAGTGATTGAGGACAACATTGGCCCGAAATAACAATAAAGTAGAAAGCATTGCTTACAGGAAAGGCCCTCGTATTGCCTTTTAAGAGAATTTTTCTTGTGGGGAAAAATGGTAGCTCTTTAACTTCCCTCTTCACTTGTACTGGTTTTCCTTGGCTGTGTTATCACCTGATAAGCACTAAATATGTTTTGTACAGGTCTTGGTAAATCGAGATCGTTAAAGATGAGGAATTGCAAATACCCAAGGTTTGTACAGTTTTGGTCATTTGAGGTGTTTGGTCACTTGAGGTGTAGCCTAATCCTTATTCCCAAAGGAAAGTTTTAACATAGATTGTTTCACTTTTTATCTTTAAAAAGCTGTTGCCTTCTCCAGCAAAATACGTAAACTGAAAACTAAAACAGTTAAAATCTAAATATCCGTTTTTGGTGGTTGAGTATTTAGGAAATGTTTGCTGTACTTAAATCACTGCTACTGTTCCTACTCCACTTCTAGTATTTGTATCTAATATGATACTTAGGGGTGTGTGTGTGACAATGCATTTACTATTTTTAATCCAATGTAAGTCTGTGTGTGTAATTGTGTGTGTGTGAGAGAGAGAGGCATTGCATTTACTGTTTTTAATCCGATATAAGTCTGTGTGTGTATGAGACAATGCATTGACTATTTTTAATCCTATGTAAATCTGTGTGTGTTTATGAGACAATGCATTTACTATTTTTTAATCCAATATTAATCTATTTGAAGACTACACAAGAGCCACTTCAGGGCAAAGTGATTTCTGGTATGTTATGGTTTAAAGTGTTACATTTTCAGTGAGTGGAATTTGTGAGGAATTAATGCCTTGACTCAGAGAAGGCAATGGCACCCCACTCCAGTACTCTTGCCTGGAAAATCCCACAGATGAAGGAGCCTGGTAGGCTGCAGTTGAGCCTGGTAGGCTGCAGTCCATGGGGTCGCTAAGAGTTAGACACGACTGAACGACTTCAATTTCACTTTTCACTTTCATGTATTGGAGAAGGAAATGGCAACCCATTCCAGTGGGTTGCCTGGAGAATACCAGGGATGGGGGAGCCTGGTGGGCTGCCGTCTATGGGGTCGCACAGAGTCGGACATGACTGAAGCGACTTAACAGCAACAACAGCAATGCCTTGACTACTCTGATTTTTTGAAGTCATCATTTCCCCCCCTGATCTTTCAGCTTTGCTGTAGCATGACACTTTTTTCAAGGTGAACGTTAATTTTTGACACTTAAAAAAAAAATACAGTTGAGTGTTTACTCAACTGTAAAACCTGTGTTCTTTCATATTTAAATCATCAATCACTGGTATCTCCACAAATACCTTGTTTACATAAGGTCAGTGGTTTCCAATCTCTGCTGCACATTAGAGAAGACTTACAAAAATTGCGATGCCCAGGTCACACCCATACTGATTAAGTTAGATGTTTGGTAGTAGAGGCCAGAAATCAATAGTGTTTAAAGGTTCCTAGGTTATTCCAATCTGTAGTAAAGTTTGGGAGCCACTGCTTTCATTTATAAAGCCTTCTTTCAGATTGCTAACAATGTTAAATGAAAACATTAACCTCTATCAGTGGTTTATAAGGTTTGTTCTTTCAATCTAGCATCCATACATTTACGTATGTCTGTCTACAAATAGCGTGTAGTATTTTCTTTTTTTGTTGTTGTTTTCTTTTTGTCTTCAAAAGTTGAACATGAATAGATAGAAAATCAGCATTAGAACACTACAAAGTAATTGTTACAGGCCAGATCCACTGATGGGTGCTCAGAAGTTCAAAATCTGAAGAGAAACGGGATATGTGCATGGTCTCTAAGTATCTCTTCTAAGAAAGGAAAAAATAGTAACCTTACAGTGAGAAACCTAGCAAACACTGTCACTATTCAATGATATGTTTACCATCACTAGTATTAAGACATAGTGACATCATGTATCTCCAAACATGATACATGACTCGAGAAAAGCAGAACACTTCCACAGTGTTCTTGCCTGGAATGCATAACCTCAATCTTATCAAGAGAAAACATCAGGGCTTCCCTGATGGCTCAGTTGTAAGGAAGCTACCTGCCAATGCAGGAGACACAGGTTTGATCCTTGACCCAGGAAGATCCCACATGGCTCAGAGCAATTAGGCTGGTACCCTAGAGCGTGGGAGTCGCAGCTTCTAAAGTCCATGCACCTAGAGGCTGTTCTCTGCAACAAGAGAAGCACTGCCGTGCAAAGCCTGCTCATTGCAACTAGACAGTAGCCCCCAGTCACAACAATTAGAGAAAAGTACAAGCAACAGTGAAGACCCAGCACAGCCAAAAATAAATAAAATTGTTTTTTTTAAAGAATTTATTTTTAAAAAGGGCAGGGGGAACATCAGACAAACCTAAATTGAGAGATGTTCTCAAAACAACTGAGTATTTCCCTGTGACCGTCAAGTTCATGAGAAACATGAAGTGGCACTGGTTGGAAAAGACTAAGGAGATGTGATGACTAAGACTGGATCTTAAGCTGGATTCTGGAACCAAAAGTGTTCATTAATGGGAGTAACTGGTAAAATTCAAGTAAAGTTTGTACTGTGAATATTACACTCATGTTCATTTTTTAGCTTTGATAATTGTACTGTGTAAAATGTAGCACTAGGGGAAACTGGGTATGGGGGAACCCTACTATGTTTGCGACTTTTCTGTAAACCTAGAAGTTTTTCAAAGAAAGTTTTGAAATTCACATGAATGCTTTGATACTACATATTAGTTTGTGCTTCTCTTTACCCTGAACTTATATTTGAAATTTGTCTGTCCATTAGATTCTAACTGTTGGCTTTATCCCACCATTGATGTACATTGTAATTTGCATTTGTACATGCAGTTTGCATTGATGTACATGTAATTTGCATTTCCCTATGCCTAATGACATTGAGCCCATTTTCATATGCCTGTTGACTATCTGAATATCTTTTGTAAACTGTTCAGTTCTTTGGGGGGAAATGGGTATTTTTTAAAGCTTTTAATATTATTATTATTCTAAAGTTGTATCAATTTGTTATTCTCCTGCCAGCAGTATATGAAAATGCCTGTTTCATTCTTGTTAGTTTCCATGCTCCCATGCTTATGGTAATTTGACAATGAAAGAATCGAAATACAGTTTTCTTTGGTGATTTAGATTCAATGTCCTTTCTAACTGTTCATAATAATATTGTCTTACAGAAAAATGACTAATGGAAGAGACCGGGTAGTTGCTCTAGTGGACATGGACTGTTTTTTTGTTCAAGTGGAACAGCGGCAAAATCCTCATTTGAGGAATAAACCTTGTGCAGTTGTACAGTACACAGCATGGAAGGGTGGTGGGTATGTATCACAGTTATTCTTATAACTCTAAACTGCTGTTTTAATCTCTGAGAATACATGGCACTATGCTAGGTCCTATTTTTGAGAGTTCTGAACTGCTGTGTTTAAGAATGAATAGTAGTATCAATGGGACTTCCCTGGCAGTCCAGAGGTTAAGACTTCACTCCAAGGGGGAATGGGTTCCATCCCTAGTCAGGGAACTAAGATCCCATATGCTGTTGTGTTGCTAAAAAGTTTTTAAAAAATAGTAGTAGCATCAGTGGCCAAAAAGTTTCTACTATTGTGTTTATAACCTAGTTGTCATGTGAAATTTTATGATCATGTGAAATTTTTATGATCATGTAATATTTTTGCTCCATGGCCAAAAAATTAAGGAAAAAAAATAGTAGCATCTGTGATCAAAAAGTTTCTATTATGTTTATAACCTATTCATCATGCTGAATTTTAATTACTTTTGCTTACGATCATGTAATGTTTTTGCTCCCCTTTTTTTCCTAACCTTAGAATAGTTGCAGTAAGTTATGAAGCTCGTGCATTTGGGGTCACTAGAAACATGTGGGCAGATGATGCTAAGAAGTTATGTCCAGATCTTCTACTGGCACAAGTTCGTGAGCTCCATGGAAAAGCTAACCTCGCCAAGTAAGAAGAGAAAATGGTTTAAGGGGAGTAGAGGAGTTGGAATCATTTCATGAGGCTAGGAACTGATGTTTTCTAATTTGTTTTGTGTAAATGACATCTGAAAAGGTTCCCTTCAGTCAGCCAACTTTTCAGTGTGAAATGAAAACAGATTTTAACATTATATTTTAGGAACAGTTAAGAATCATTATTACCTATAATAATATCTACCCTTAATACCTTTTCAGTTCCTTAAATGTTTAAAAATTGGTTATTGTAATTAAAACTTAATACCAGTTCCCATGTTCTCAGGCCAATAGTCTGAAGTGTTTGAAGTTATTAAATTGATTGTGAAACTTAAAAAGAGTTTTCCCAGAGAAAGTTGAGTCAGATTCACATTCTAGTGCAATATCTAGAATTATTTGCCAGAATTGAACAGTCAAAGGTGCTGACCTTCTCTGTTTTGAACTGAGCTCTCTCCCCCAAGATTTTAGAAAGTTAGCCTCAGAATAGAAGACATTAGTATAGGCATAGCCAAATTAGAGGTAGGTACAAGCCCCCGCCATTATAATAATCCTAATAGCTAATACATATTGAACATATGTCATATGCCAGGCACTGTGTGAAATTTTTCATTGGCTGTGTCTCTTAAATCTCACATCGTTATAAGGTATTCTAGTATTATCCACCCTACCCCCTCCCCACTCATTCCTACACACACCCACACACACACAGATGAGGGGCAAGATTAGAGAGGTTAAATTAAGTTCACACAGCTAAGAAGTAGAAGACTGAGGATTCAACTCTTTTTCAGATCCCCATGTTCTCACAGTACACTATACTGTGTGTGGTGGTGTGTGTAGGGATCATGCTTTGACTTGGGACTTGAGATATTCCTGAATTCACCTATCAGAAGTCTAAAAGTGGAATGTCATAGCCAACCTCACATTGGAATTATTGCCAGAAAAGAAGACAGATTTAACTGAAGATTAATACTGTTACTCTAAAGTAGAATTAATTTAGCTAATGGACATATGTTACACTGCATCAAATAGAATTTTATGCTGGCTGGGAAAGACAGTGTCATGTCCCACAAATATAGTTGACTTCAGAGTGTGATTTTGAAAAGCCACATGCCACCAACTTTATACTGGATCATTTATTTTACCCCTAAAATCTTCATCAAGTAACAAACAAAGGCAGTTTTAAAAAATTTAAGAATATGTTTATAGACCAAAAAGTTATTAAGACCTGGATAATTTAAAATTATTTTAATAGTTAAATTGAGATGCCACATTATACAAATAAAAATATGATTTGCAGAAACATATATATATATATGTATATATACACACTAAGTTTTTCAAGTATTTGTAAAAATACCTTGGAGTAATTTACTCAAGTCTATGAAGAAACACCAGCTACTGCAAAAGAGCATCTTTTCCTTGGTCTGTATGTATGTGAGTATATTATGCTATCATGCTCTTAGGTACCGGGAAGCCAGTATGGAAGTGATGGAGATAATGTCTCGTTTTGCTGTAATGGAACGTGGCAGCATTGATGAGGCTTATTTAGACCTGACCAGTGCTGTGCAAGAGAGACTACAAAAGCTCCAAAATCAGCGTATCTCAGCAGACTTGTTGCCAACCACCTGCATTGAAGGGTTTCCCCAAGGGCCTACAACAGAAGGGACTGTTGAGAAAGGTACTTCCATAGCATCAGTATTGCTTCTGCTTCCTGCCTTTGGAACCTGCTTTGCTTGGTCACACTGCTCCTTCATGGATTCAGTGAAGCGAAACTTAAACCTACAACGTGAATGAATCTCAAGGACTCACATGGAAGGATATACAAATTCTCTTATCTTTCCAGGTATATGGATATTGAGAAGCTGTGAAATCTGTAAAATCAAGTTTCTCCTTAAGCATAACTAGGGCAGGTTAAAGTTATCAGTAGAAGGCTGACTGAGCACTTCCATTATTTGTAGGTTAATGTATAACTTGGTTCATAAGAAGGGTGAGCTTTTTTAAGGGGACCTCAAAAACAGGGAGTTGAGCTACTCACAGGATGATGTCATCAGTGAGCTGCTCAAGGCCTCTCATTTTATTTGACTTATTTTACTCCTTTTCCCTTCATAATGATTCCCCTCACTCCCTACCCCACAAACCCTCTGGCACTCACTGACATAGATCTTCTTAAATATGTATATGTCTTTACAAATTGTACAGTGTTGCTTTGTACTTGTGCTTTTAATTATTTTTATTTAGTTATTTTATTTGATAATTATCACTTTTTTCATTTATTTTTTGAAGTGTAGTCAATTTACTATTAGTTTCAGGTGTACAACATAGGGATTCAATATTTTTATAGATTATATTCCATTTAAAGTTATTATAAAATGATGACTATATTTCCCTGTGCTGTATCTATTTATTTATTTTATACCCAACAGTTTGTAGCTCTGAAACCCCTGCCCCTAACTTGCCCCTTCTTCCCTTTCCTCACAGTAACTAGTTTACTCTATATCTGTGAGTCTGTTTCAGTTTTGTTGTATTCATTTGTTCATATTTTAGATTCCACATATAAGTGATAACACAGTATTTGTCTTTCTCTGACTCAATGTGTGCTTTTAAAACTTGTGCTTTTTATATAATGTGTCCTTTTAAAACTTGTGCTAGAGTTTTAAAAGCACACATTATATAAGTGAAAAGATGTTCAACATCAATAATTAGTAGAAAAATGCAAATCAGAAATACAATGAGGTATCACCGCACCGTAATAATTTGCCTGACCCCTGACAGTACATAAGAGTTCCCATTTCCTCCCTATCCTCTACAGCAATTGGTATTATCTAATATTTTAAAATGTAATGGCTATAAAGGTGTACTTTATATTTTGGGGCTTGTTTTAGCTTATATTTCTCTATTTAGTAATTGAAGTTGAGCTTTTTTTTCATATACTTATTAGCCAGTTGAGTTTCTACTTTTATAAGTTTGCTTATTTATAATCACCCAATTTTCCATTGGATTTCCTGCCCTTTTTTGTTGGGGTAGAAGTCTCCTGTATCCTAATTGTTGGTTCCTTGTCTGTTTTTGACACTTCATACATCTTTTCCCAGGTCTGTCATCCATTAACTTTATTTATACTGTACTTTGTTGAACGAATTCTTTTAGTCCTTCCATTTTTCACCTTATGGTTTGTGCATTTTAAATCTCATNATTATTTTTATTTAGTTATTTTATTTGATAATTATCACTTTTTTCATTTATTTTTTGAAGTGTAGTCAATTTACTATTAGTTTCAGGTGTACAACATAGGGATTCAATATTTTTATAGATTATATTCCATTTAAAGTTATTATAAAATGATGACTATATTTCCCTGTGCTGTATCTATTTATTTATTTTATACCCAACAGTTTGTAGCTCTGAAACCCCTGCCCCTAACTTGCCCCTTCTTCCCTTTCCTCACAGTAACTAGTTTACTCTATATCTGTGAGTCTGTTTCAGTTTTGTTGTATTCATTTGTTCATATTTTAGATTCCACATATAAGTGATAACACAGTATTTGTCTTTCTCTGACTCAATGTGTGCTTTTAAAACTTGTGCTTTTTATATAATGTGTCCTTTTAAAACTTGTGCTAGAGTTTTAAAAGCACACATTATATAAGTGAAAAGATGTTCAACATCAATAATTAGTAGAAAAATGCAAATCAGAAATACAATGAGGTATCACCGCACCGTAATAATTTGCCTGACCCCTGACAGTACATAAGAGTTCCCATTTCCTCCCTATCCTCTACAGCAATTGGTATTATCTAATATTTTAAAATGTAATGGCTATAAAGGTGTACTTTATATTTTGGGGCTTGTTTTAGCTTATATTTCTCTATTTAGTAATTGAAGTTGAGCTTTTTTTTCATATACTTATTAGCCAGTTGAGTTTCTACTTTTATAAGTTTGCTTATTTATAATCACCCAATTTTCCATTGGATTTCCTGCCCTTTTTTGTTGGGGTAGAAGTCTCCTGTATCCTAATTGTTGGTTCCTTGTCTGTTTTTGACACTTCATACATCTTTTCCCAGGTCTGTCATCCATTAACTTTATTTATACTGTACTTTGTTGAACGAATTCTTTTAGTCCTTCCATTTTTCACCTTATGGTTTGTGCATTTTAAATCTCATTTTAGACATTCATTTCTACCAGATGTTCCTAAAGACATTTTTCTACATTTTCTTCAATTTGCCTTATAGCTTATTTTTAGGTATTTCAACTATATGGAGTTTACCATTTTATTTGATTTAAAGTAGGGAGCCACCCTAATTATTAATCTTGTAGTGAGTCAATTTTCCCAACAGTTATTTATTAATAATCCATTTTTCTCAACTTCTCATATATCAGTTGTTTCTATAATAACCCATTAGGGTCTCCTTTTGTTTCAGAAACACATTGTTTTTATTAGTTTGTGGTATGTTATAATATTTGATAAGGACTCCCCTCTACTTTTGTTTTTCAAAATTGTCTTGGCTATTTATGGACCTTTATTGTTTGGTATATATTTTAGAATGCATTAGTTGAATTCCTCAGAAAATTCTGGAAGTTACATTGAATTCACATTTTTATTTTAAAAAAATATTTAGTTAGGTGCACTGGGTCTTAGTTGCGACATGTGGAATCTAGTTCCCTGACTAGGGATCAAACCTGGGTCCCCTGAATTGGGAGCTCAGAGTCTTAGCCACTGGACTACCTGGGAAGCCCCTTAATTCACATTTTTAGAAAAGATAGTATCTTAGTGTTAAATTATCCCATCTATAAACATTCCACCAGCTTTTTAGGTCTTCACTTAATGTACCTTTTGGTAATTTTTATTTTTTAAAATGCATTTTGTTGAAATGTAGTTTTTTAAAATTTCTGACCATGCTGGGTCTTTGTTACTGTGTGGGCTCTTTAGTTGTGGCCAGTGGGGGCTACTCTACAGTTGCGGTAAACAGGCTTCTTATTGCCGTAGCTTCTCTGTTACAGAGCACAGGATCTAAGGCGCATGGGCTTCAATAGCTGTGGTTCCTAGACTCTAGAGCACAGGCTCAGTAGTTGTGGCACATGGTCCTAGCTGCTTCTGACCAACCAGGGATTGAACCTGTGTTTCCCACATTGGCAGGCGGGTTCTTCACCACTGAGCTACCAGGGAGCCCCTGTTGAAGTATAGTTGATTTACAATGTGTTCATTTCTGCCATACAGCAAAGTGATTCTTTAAGACACACATATATATAATTCTTTTTCATATTTTTTCCATCATAGTTTATCACAGGATATAGATATAGTTCTCTGTGCTATACAGGACTGTGTTGTTTTATCCATTCTATGTATTGTAATAGTTTGTATCTGCTAATTGCAAACTCCCAATCCATCCCTGCTGCCCTTGGCAACCACAGGTCTGTTCTCTGTTTTGTAAGTCTGTTTCTGTTTTATAGATAGTTCATTTGTGTCCTACTTTAGACTCCACATACCTTTTAGTAATTTTTAAATTATAATTTTTATGATTATGATTATTTCTGCTGCTTCTGAAATCTGGACTCTAGTAGGTTTCCCTTTTTCTTTCTCATCTAAACTTTGATATAATATACATAGTGTAAATTAAGTGTACACTTGACTGATTTTCACAAAGTAAACCCACTTGTATAAACAGAACCCAGATCAAAAACATCAGAACTCTAGAAGCCACATTTGCTTGCCCTCCCAGTTGTTCTCTGTCCCTCTTCCCTCTCTCCTATATAACAACTGTCCTGATTTCTATTTAACTTATTTTTGAAGTTTCTAAAATTGAAATTATGCAGTATATACTTGAGTCTGGCTTCATTCATTCAATATTGTCTTTGTGAGATTCATCCATTCTGTTGTATATAGTTGGGTTTGTGTAGTATTACATTGTATGAATATACCACAGTTTACCCATGGATATTTTGTGGGGTTTTTTTCCAGTTTTGGACCACTAATAACAGAGTTGCTATGAACATTTTTGTAAATATCTTTTGGTGAACAATGTATACATTCTGTTGAGCATGTGACTGACATGCTCAGTTGTAGGGTTTGCCTGTATTCAGCTTTAGTTTGTCTGTACTCAGTGTTAGTAGATACCCCCAAAAGTTTTCCAGAATGGTTGTACTGATTTATAATTCCATTGGCAGTATATGAAAGTTCTAGTTGTGCCACATCTTTGTCAACCCTTGCTTTTTTCTCTTTTGCGTTTTAACCATTTTGATGATTGTGATATATATGGTGATATCATGTTATGGTTTTAGTTTGCATGTTCCTGGTGTTAATGAAGTTGAGCATCTTTTTGTAAGTGATGACCCTTCTTTCATGAAGTGTCGGTTTAAGCACTTGCCCATTTTTCTTGGTTGTCTTATCTCATTCATCTATAGGACTTCTTTATGTATTCTGGATATGAATCATTATCAAATATATATATTGCAACATCTTATGGTTTGTGACTTTTCTCTTTTAAAAAATTTTTTGGCCATGCCAAGTGACATGCAGGATCTTAGTTCCCTGCCCAGGGACAGAATCTGTGCTCCCTGTAGTGAATCTTAACCACTGGACTGCCAGGGAAATCTCGAGACTTTTCTTCTTTTCTTCTTTTTTTGAGGAAGGCCTGTATTGCTATGAACTTCCTTCTTGGGGCTCCTTTTGCTGTATCTCAGATTTTGTTTTTATAATACTTAAAATAATTTGTTGTTTAAGTTTTTTTTAAGACTGTATGCTCTTTTAAACCTGTTGAAAGCTATGGACCCTTGCTTGTCTCAGAAAAATGGATACCTACATATAAGACAATTTTGCATGCAGTTTTCAGATTTGCAGACCCTCTCAAAACCTACATAGTTCAGAATAAAAACTATTACACGTTACATTGGTTTTGTGGGAGGCAACTCATTGTTGAAGAGCTCTCTGGTGAAGATGATGGTGCATACCTCTGTTGGTGGTCAAATGTTACTTCAGCTCAAATGGTTCTATACCTATTTTTATACATTTTTCTATAAAATGCCAGTGTTTTAAAGAAGTCTTATTTCTGTATGAGGAAATAAAAGGTATTTGTATATGAAGGAACAAGTTGCTTTATTGTGTCCAGTTTAAATTTTAAGCTTCCAGATGCAGTGATGACACCTTATTATTTAGAGTGTTCAGAATAATACAATGTCTAAGAAATGATTTATGGTGATATTTCATATCATACTCCTGAGTCTTCACATGATGTGTGCAGCCAGAAAAAAAAATCTGATAACAGAAATTAGCTGATATAAGTGTATATATTCTCCCAGAAATTATTTTTCATGAATATGACATATATTTCAAAGCTAGGAAAAGAATCCAGGTATCTGTGATATTTTGATACTAAAGTTCCCATTCATCTTTACCATCCTGCCTCTTAATGGGTCCTATTTACCCATTTGCAACTTTGGGTTTTCTGTTTCTGAAACAGTTGTGTGTGTATGAAGTTTAAGTAGTATGATTACTTAAAAATAATACTCAAAAAGTGCCAGAGTGAAAACTTTCCCTTTGGGGCCTCTTTGTAACTGGTTTGTGTTAGCTAAAGAACTCCTTTGTTTTCTCCTTTGCTTCCTCTTAATTCATTTCTAAGCAAATACTGAACATGTGAATCTGTATAACAAGAGACAGTTGTGTAGCTGTATTAATATAAAAAAATTATAAACAACTGTCAGGGACTTCCCTGGCAGTCCAGTGGTTAAGACTCCATGCTTACATTGCAGGGGCTATGGGTTCTATCCCCTGGCCCATGTGCTGCCCAGCTCAGCCA
The DNA here is from genome assembly GCA_006410875.1 of Neotragus pygmaeus. Lineage (NCBI taxonomy): Eukaryota > Metazoa > Chordata > Mammalia > Artiodactyla > Bovidae > Neotragus > Neotragus pygmaeus. The sequence continues at coordinate 521,947 of SJYV01004357.1, read as the reverse complement.
AAAAGAAACAAAAAGAAGATAAATTAATTTTTAAAAACTTAAAAAAAATCAGCTGCCAAAGTTGAGAGCTGTAGGAGTTGGGATAGACTCCTTGCAGGCTTTGAAGAAGGAAGCTGCCATATTGCAAGAGGGCCTTTGGAGAAGCCCCCATGTCTGTCTATGCTCTGAGAGCTGCCCTCTGCTGACAGCAAGCAAGCAAGGAGGACCTCAGTCCTACAGCCACAAGATGATAAATTCTGTGAACAACCAGAGGGAGCTTGAAAGTGAAAGTACTAGTTGCTCAGTCACGTCCAACTCTTTGCGACTCCATGAACTGTAGCCCTCCAGGCTCCTCTGTCCACGGAATTCTCCAGGCCACAATACTGGAGTGGGTAGCCATTCCCTTCTCCAGGACATCTTCCTGACCCAGGGATCAAACTGGTCTCCTGCATTGCAGGCAGATTCTTTACCATCTGAGCCACCAGAGCTTGGAAGGTACTACTCAGCTCATGGCACAGAAGAAGGTATACCAGTTATTAGTATAAGGACTTCTTTTTTGTATTTAATAGTTATGGATCTTAGAGTTGTGGACCATAGCTAGAGATTATCAGTTTAATCCTGAAGTTCTGGCACAAATTACCAGTGCTCACTCTTATGACAGTTCTAGTCACCATTGTATTAGAGGTTCAAGATGATGCAGTCAGTACAGGAGAAGAAATAAAAAAGATGTGAAGGAAGAATGAAATAGGAGATATGGCCATGTTTATAGAAAATCCTAAGGAATCTACCCTCCCCCCAACTCCCACTAAAAGAACCTAGAATAATTGAGTTTAGCAGGGTTGCAGGGGACAATGTCAATGTGCAAGAATTTGTAATACTTCTATATATTAAAATCTGAAATGGGAAGTTGAAATTTAAAAAGCAATAGCATTTTTGTAATAGCATTAAAACCATGAAATTATTAGAAATATATCTAACAATATATGTGGAAAAAACAGTTCAAGATATATGCAGGTCAAGCCCCAAGCTGATCTACAGATTCATTGCATTTTCACCAAAATCCCAGCAGGATTTTATACAAATTGACAAATTGATTCTAAAATTTATATGGAAATGCAAAGGATGTGGAATAGTCAAACAATTTTAGAAAAAAACTAATTTGTAAAACAACACTACCTGATTTTAAGAGCTAACTATAAATTTATGGGTGCTTCCTAGTGATCCAGTGGTTAAGACTTTGTGCTTCCACAGCAGGGGGTACAGGTTTGATCCCTGGTGTGGCCAAAAACAAAACAAAAGGTGACACAGGCAAGAATGGAAGAAATATGAATAAAATAGAGAGAGTTGCAATGGATATGTGGAATATGCTGAAGTGGCCTTGGTAACTAGGTAACTGCAATTGTGTTAGTTGCTCAGTCTTGTCTGAGTGTTTGCGACCCCATGGACTGCAGTCCACTAGGCTCCTCTGTCCATGGGATTCTCCAGGCAAGGATACTGGAATGAGTTGTCCTTTCCTTCTCCATAGATAACTACAATGAAGGGGAGTAAAAGAAAAGTCAATATTAGATTTTAAACCTTTAAGAGAAACAGGAAGTTGTTTGGGAAAGAGAACCTTTGGGGAGGAAGATATAAAGATTGACTTCAGTAGCATTTTGTTTGATACTTTAATGAAAAATTCAAAAATTTAATGAAAAATTTTCTGTAGGGAGGTAGAAATAAGGGATTAAAGTTTAAGAATTTGGGGCAGGAGCTTAAGATTTGCGTGTACTCAGCATAAGCAAATTGAAATGTAAGCCAGTACCAGTTCACTGAGAGAAAAGGTATCTATCTACACAGAGAAGAATGTTGCTCGGTATCCACACTTAGGGCGTTAGAGGAGGAAGACAGGTTAGCAAAGGAGAGAAACAGCAGTTGGAAAATACTTCCTTCTATGTGCTCATCTTCCTCCTCCTCTCATATATATGAACCTTGACTATCTCTTCAAGATACTCTGTATTTTCTTGCCTTGTTCATAGCTCATTTGTGTGTGTGTGTGTGTGCTCAGTTGTGTCCGACTCTTTGCAACTCTTTGGACTGCAGCCTGCCAGGCCTCTCTGTTCATGGGATTTTTCAGTCAAGAATATTGGAGTGAGTTGCCATTTTCTGCTCCAGAGGATCTTCCTAACTCAGGGACCAAACCCACATTTCCCACATCACCTGTGTCTCCTGACTGCAGGCAGATTCTTTAACACTGAGCCATCAGGGAAGCCCTCACTTCAGCCTCTTTAAACCAGTGTGTATATTTCTTCTTAACTTTCTTGTTATATAATACTTTAAAAATGCTTTTCCAAAACTGACTAGTCCTAAATTAGGTAATAAGATATTTTCAAGGCCGTAGGTACAAAGCTACATCTAATTTAAATACTTTGTCAAGAGAATAAATCTTCTAGTGGCACTGATTAGATTTAAGCTATTCAACTGGAACCAGCCTCTAAAAATACAGAAGTGCTAACTTAAGTTTATACTGAAGCGTGAGATAACTCTGAATAATTTCTAATTGAGTAACTTAATAGAATTCTTGGTGGCATGCAAGGGAAGTTGGAGGAAGAAAGTTCAAAACTGGAGAGAGAAAACAGAAGTACTTTAAAATCATTGCTCATAAAAGATAATACAAAATATTTGTTGGTTATTGGAGCTTATAAGGTTCAGCCTAGGCTGGAAATTAAGGCTGCTGGACTTGGTATCAGAAATTGATCTCTGTTGTGATACTGAGTAGTCTTCTAAAAACATATCTAAAGTACCTGAAATCTAAGCATTTCTGCATTAGATAACACAATTAAATAAAACCCTGATTTTAAAAAAATGTCTACCTGGGACCTCTCAACTTTTTCAGAGGAAAGGCGAAAACAAGGCTTATTGCAATGGCTTGATTCTCTTCAGACTGAAAGCACCAGCTCTCCAGACCTACAGCTCACTATGGGAGCAGTGATTGTGGAAGAAATGCGAGCAGCCATCGAGAGGCAGACCGGTTTTCAGTGTTCCGCTGGGATTTCACACAATAAGGTGAAGGCTAATAGTAGATTTCAGAGAGAAACATAGATATATCTATAGTTAAACATAGGGATAGAAACAAACACAAACAACAACAACAAAACATAGACAGGATAGGTATGAGTGGGGCATTTAAGATTTTTTTAATGTGNCGACTCTTTGCAACTCTTTGGACTGCAGCCTGCCAGGCCTCTCTGTTCATGGGATTTTTCAGTCAAGAATATTGGAGTGAGTTGCCATTTTCTGCTCCAGAGGATCTTCCTAACTCAGGGACCAAACCCACATTTCCCACATCACCTGTGTCTCCTGACTGCAGGCAGATTCTTTAACACTGAGCCATCAGGGAAGCCCTCACTTCAGCCTCTTTAAACCAGTGTGTATATTTCTTCTTAACTTTCTTGTTATATAATACTTTAAAAATGCTTTTCCAAAACTGACTAGTCCTAAATTAGGTAATAAGATATTTTCAAGGCCGTAGGTACAAAGCTACATCTAATTTAAATACTTTGTCAAGAGAATAAATCTTCTAGTGGCACTGATTAGATTTAAGCTATTCAACTGGAACCAGCCTCTAAAAATACAGAAGTGCTAACTTAAGTTTATACTGAAGCGTGAGATAACTCTGAATAATTTCTAATTGAGTAACTTAATAGAATTCTTGGTGGCATGCAAGGGAAGTTGGAGGAAGAAAGTTCAAAACTGGAGAGAGAAAACAGAAGTACTTTAAAATCATTGCTCATAAAAGATAATACAAAATATTTGTTGGTTATTGGAGCTTATAAGGTTCAGCCTAGGCTGGAAATTAAGGCTGCTGGACTTGGTATCAGAAATTGATCTCTGTTGTGATACTGAGTAGTCTTCTAAAAACATATCTAAAGTACCTGAAATCTAAGCATTTCTGCATTAGATAACACAATTAAATAAAACCCTGATTTTAAAAAAATGTCTACCTGGGACCTCTCAACTTTTTCAGAGGAAAGGCGAAAACAAGGCTTATTGCAATGGCTTGATTCTCTTCAGACTGAAAGCACCAGCTCTCCAGACCTACAGCTCACTATGGGAGCAGTGATTGTGGAAGAAATGCGAGCAGCCATCGAGAGGCAGACCGGTTTTCAGTGTTCCGCTGGGATTTCACACAATAAGGTGAAGGCTAATAGTAGATTTCAGAGAGAAACATAGATATATCTATAGTTAAACATAGGGATAGAAACAAACACAAACAACAACAACAAAACATAGACAGGATAGGTATGAGTGGGGCATTTAAGATTTTTTTAATGTGGACTATTTAATAGTCTTTATTGCACTCCAGTACTATTGCCTGGAAAATCCCATGGACAGAGGAGCCTGGCAGGCTACAGTCCATGGGGTCGCAAAGAGTCAGACACAACTGAGCGACGTTATAGTATAGTATAATATTGAATTTCTTATAATATTGTTTCTGTTTTCTGTTTTTCTTTTTTTTGACTTTGAGGTATGTAGGATCTTAGCTCCCTGACCAGGGATCAAACCCACATCCCCTGTGTTGGAAGGAGAAGTCTTAACCACTGGACCTCCAGGGAAAGTCCCTGCATGGGGCATTTAAACCATTACACATCTTTGAAATGGGTTCCTCTTTAAACTTCACATTGAAGACAAAACCTAAGTAATTCTCTCAACATGAGAACTGACATTGCACGTGTACATTCCTAAGAAACAGGCTAAAAATTTTGCTGGAAATGGTTATTTATATAGTTGTAGCCACAATATTTCCTTAATGATTGAACTATGCAAAGAAAGGAGGAAGCGGGAATTCCTTGGCGATCCAGTGGTTAGAACTCGGCACTTTCACTGCCTGGTTCAATCCTGGTTGGGGGAACTAAGATCCTACAAGCCAGGCAGTGTAGCCAAAAAATAAAAAGGAGGTTAGTCTTTTTATTTTATATATGAACCTTTTCCTTTTCACTTGCTGAATATTCTAGTATTATCTCACTTCTGTGGTGTGACCTAGGTATTCTCTGCTTTTTTCTATTCTTTCTAATTAAAGTACAGTTTGGCCCTGGGATCTTCATCCCCTTTGGTCTAGGCTTAGTCGAAGGGTGGTAGCTGATTTTCCCTGGTTACTACCTTCTCTCCCTTCCTCAAGAAGAGAAAAGTTTGGCACTGTGCAGCTTGCGGGATCTTAGTTCCCTGACCAGGAACTGAACCCAGGCCCTTAGCAGTGAAAGTACTGAGTCTTAACCACTGGACTACCAGGGAATTTCCAAAAAGGAAAGTTGCCAAATTATCCAGTAGAGTTTTGGGAGGTTTTTTCCTGGTTAGGTGGAGGGAGAGGAAACAGAAATCTCAGTGTAGTAATTTAAACTAAATATGACCTAGTAGAAGTTTCAGAGAATCTCTCCCATGAATGTGAAGTGATTTTATATTTTTTCCTACCAATTATAATCTCTGAAATGATACCACCGAAGTACCTTGTTCTTTGAAAAGACTTCTCGTGAGTGTTTTTCATTTTGAAGTCTTATTTAGTATAATATGTTTGCTACTGGATGATGATTTTGAGCCCAGTCTTTGTCACAGATACTAAATGATGGTAATCTGTATTAAACTGGGACTTAAAATGGACTGACCACTAATCAAGAAATGCCTGTGAGTGGGGTAGGGCAAAATGAGCTTATTTTAGCATTTTCACGTGGACACACTAAGAAATGCCTCTTAAGTCTCTTCTGTAGCTTCTTTGTTCTTTACCCTCTTGAAGTAGGAGAACCTTAAGGAACAGATGAGGGTGGAAAAAACTACTAAAGGAAAACAGAATGGAAGATGTGGGAAGAACAATGAGGATAATGATAGTGAGTCATTTCCACTGTGGATGTTGTTGGACACCCAGATTTGGAGATGTCTTGAGTTTCTGGTTCTGTTTTTGTTTTTAATGTGGAAACCACTAGTTACAGCCCTTAAGCTGTGCCTTGTGTGTGAATGTGGGTATGTGTATATATTAATATTCACCATGTGTGGGTATTGACAGTAATGAGGTTTTTATGCTTCCCATGCTCCAGGTTCTGGCAAAACTGGCCTGTGGATTAAACAAGCCCAACCGGCAGACCCTGGTCTCACACGGGTCAGTCCCACAGCTCTTCAACCAAGTGCCTATTAGCAAAATGTAAGTATTCAGGGAGCACCTCACATTCCACTCCTCTACGTGAAGGTCCTCTCTAGTGGTAGTTTCTTCTGATCCTTAAGAACTGGAGCCAAGGAAAACAGGTACCATGGAGACAGGAGGGAGATAACACAGAAAATTTTGCAAACACACTGAGATTTCTTTTCTTAATGAACCTTCAATTCCAGATTATCTGTGGAAGATACTTAATCCTGAATTTTAAAAAATGAACTGATTTTTAGCCATACGTTTAACTTCCTTCTAGGTTTTTTATTAAAACTTATTACTAAATAACAAACAGGAATTTTAATTCTTTCCTTTTTTCTAATATCGTAGCAAGCCATTCAGGGCTACTGAATTGTTCCCAAATAAAATTAATAACTAGGCTGTGCATACCAATTGTGTGTCCTTGACCAAGGGCTTATAATATTGTTGAAGGGACAAGATATAACTGTTCAAAGCAATAATGAAAGTTCCGTAATCAAGACTGTATGGAACTGCTAAATGAACTGTACAGGGAGTCACCAAAGTTCATAAAAGTCATCTGAGAAGGACTTATAAAAAGGGCATGGGATTTTATTTTCAGATTTGGCACAATTTGGAGTCAGATGAGAATATAAGAGAAATACTAATTTGGAGAATGTTTTGAACACAAAAAGGGAGAAAGTATAAGCTATTTTCAGTGAACGGGACATGACCTAGGAACATATTGAGGAAAATAAGTAATGGAAAGAGGACTGAACAGATAGGTTAAGGACAGATTATTAGACATCTCAAAGGCTAGGCTGGAGAATTACTATATTCTTAAATACAAAAGGTTTTACTATTGAAGGGGTTTGTTTTGGGAGGTGGAATTTGAATCCATAAATGGGACAGTAGATCCTATACAATTAAAATTTTTATATAGTTGATTTGATAACCACTTAATGAATTTACCTTTGTATTTATGCTATGGTTACGCCTATTTCTAGGCCCTAACTCTCAGAGTATTAAATTCCCAGTCATCTAGTCTTATTCTAGAAAATCAATAATTTACAGGACCACTGTGTGTTATCATTTTCCCTGAATCTTCTGGAGAGCTGCTTACACAGACAAAATGTTTTATATCTACTTGCTAACTAGCTATTGATGATGTTACTTACAAATGTATTGTCTTTTGTTGTTATTGTTAGCCGTAGTCTTGGAGGAAAACTAGGGGCCTCTGTCATTGGAATCCTGGGGGTAGAATACATGGGGGAGCTGACCCAGTTCTCTGAATCCCAGCTCCAGAATCATTTTGGGGAGAGGAATGGGTAAGTGATTCCTGATACTGTTCAGTCATAACTTTTATGGATATGTTAAATTCAAATGTAGACAAAAGCATCAGGTAAAATCTAGACCTATTAGGTTAATATTCACTCCTTGAGGTAACTTCATTGATCCGTTTGCTTTAAAATAGTAGATCACTATAGCCTATCAGTCTGGTTTGTTTTTTTTTTCCCCCATGTACCTAACTAATTATGTTGGTAGAAAGGGACTCTTACTTTGAAGCTTGGTTATATACGTGTACAAAGATGCTGTTATTCCTTTAAGATCCTTGTATTTAGGTTTAGTAAGTACCAAAAAAGCTTGGGGATGTGAAATCCTGTAGCTTGGTTGGTACTTTTCCAAAAATATAAATGATGATTTGACCTCAGAAAGCATAATCAGTATTCTTCTCCTGAGCAGTTTATCATACTGGAATTCATAGGGAAGGGCAAGATTCTGTGACGTACTTAATTTTGAATAGATTTTTCCTTTTTCATGAAAAGGATAAAAGGTTTAGTATAATATAGGTATTTTAACAAGGATAGTCATTTGCTTTCACCTTAAACTTCTGTGTTGGTTTTATTAGATCTTGGCTATATGCCATGTGCCGGGGGATTGAACATGATCCAGTTAAACCCAGGCCAATAACCAAAACCATTGGGTGCAGCAAGAACTTCCCAGGAAAAACAGCTCTGTCTACTCGGGATCAGGTAGGCAGACATTCCTGACAGAACATTGTCTCTTTTAAGGGAACTGGTGGGTAGGTTTTGGTAGCTGTGGAAACTTAGATGGAACCTTTATGCTGTAAAATACACAGGAAACTGAAGGGGTTTTGTGTTGAAAATTGATGAATTTCACTTGGGATTTTTATTATTTTTTCTTTCTTCATCCAAAAAGAAATAGAATGGAACTGACTGAAGTTTGAAGATGGAATTACTCATTTTTTGGTAGATGAAAACTTAGGAAGCCAGGATGTTGTGCCTCAAGTTTGTGTCTTTTTTCTCAGAGCTGGAACATGCCTGAAGTTGACCTGATAGCATGCCAGCAAGAAAAGAAAGTGAAAACTCTTAGATTAGGGCAGGTCAGAGTTCTGAAGATTTCTATCATCTGGTGATCCTTATGGGGGAGACTGTTGCACACTTCCATTCTGGGGAGAACTGAACAAAACGACCATTTGTGTGTGCTAAGTCGCTTAAGTCATGTCTGACTCTGCCAGCCAGGCTTCTCTGTCCAAGGGATTCTCCAGGCAATAATACTGGAGAGGGTTGCCATGCCTCCCAGTATCTACCCAACCCAGGGATCAAACCCATGTCTCTTACGTCTCCTGCACTGGCAGGCAGGTTCTTTACCACTAGTGCTACCTGAGAGTTCTATAATAAACCTAGAATCTTTAAATGAAAGATTAAAATGTCAATACTTTTTTTAGGTGCAATGGTGGCTTTTGCAATTAGCCCAGGAACTAGAGGAGAGACTCACCAAGGACCGAAATGCTGTAAGATTTTCTTTATTGTTTGGGTGAGCTTTGGAATATAAATATCAGTATGGAGTAGAAAGAAGATACCAGCTAGAAAATGTTAAGAAATCTTTTTATCTTTTCCCATAAAACTGCCATAAAACTCAATATGATTTTCAAAAACCTAGATCTGTGAACTACTGACTACTAGATCTGTGAAGACCTGACTACTCCTGTTTCCCTCATTACCATTTGCTTTTACATTTTTGTATATAATCTAATTCCTACTCCAACTCTGAATACTCAGTGGATCTTCATCAGAGTACAGAACTGTTAAGCAGGACATCTAGGGATTAGACTGTAAATTATTCAGCTTTAACACAGTCCATGTGACAAAGAAGTATTCAGTTTTAGAGACAGAGTCTTAAGGCAAAGATTAAATATATGATTAGTTTATCTTCTTTCTTTAAAAAAAAACAACTATTGACACATATATATTTACATACCATAAAATTCACCCATTTACAGTATAAAGTTCAGTACTTTTTGTATATTTCAGAGTTCAACTATTCCATAATCAATTTAAGGACATTTCCATAACCCAAAAAAGAAATCCTGTACCCACTAATAGTTACTCTGCAAGCCCTAGGCAATTCTAGTCTGCTTTCTGTCTGTATAGATTTATTATTCTGGACATTTCATATCTGTGCAATAATCTTTTATGTGGCCTTTTGTGACTAGCTTGAAATCTTTAACATGTTTTCAAGGTTTATTCATATTGTAGCATCTATCAGTCCTTTATTCCTTTTTATGACAATAATATTCTACTGAATGGATATATCACATTTTATTTATCAGTTCATCAGTGAATGGATATTTGAGTTGTTTCCACTTTTTGGCTATTATAAGAAATGTTGCTGTGAACATTCATGTACAGATTTCTCTGTAGACATGTGTTAACTTCCCTCTACCTAGGAGTAGAATACTGAGTCACATGCTAACTCTGTTAGCACATCAGGCTGTCACTGCACTGTTTTATACTCCCAGCAGTGTAAGAGGCTTGTAATTTCTGTCTGTCTTTGTTTAGTCGCTAGGTATAAAGTGGTTTTCAGGTGTGTGTTGACTATTTTCTGATTTTATTTGGAGAAATATCTGTTGAGATCCTTTGCCATTTTTGAAATGAGTTGTCTCTTTATATTGAGTTTTAAAATTTCTTTGTGTGTTCTGGATACAAATCCCTTGTCAAGTACATAATATACAAATATTTTCTCCCTGTGGATTTTCATTTTCCTGATGGTATTGCTTGATGTGTCCTCTCCTGTTGAAACATCAACTGAATACTGTCAGGAATCATCTGTAATCAACTGTCTGCCCCCTTTTAGTGGAATTGGTAGTAAATGTTTGTTCTTTGGTTGTTTTTGTTTAGTCACTAAGTCATGTCCGACTTTGCAACACATGGACTGTAGCATGCCAGGCTCCTCTGTCCTCTACTATCTCCCAGAGTTTACTCAAATTCATCTCCATTGAATCAGTGATGCTATCTAACCATTTCATCCTCTGCCACTCTCCTCTCCTTTTGCCTTCAAGCTTTCCCAGCATTAGGGTCTTTTTCCAGTGAGTCAGCTCTTTGTGTCAGGTGGCCAAAGTATTGGAGCGTCAGCTTTAGCATCAGTATTTCCAATGAATATTCAGGATTGATTTCCTTAGGATTGACTGGTTTGATCTCCTTGCTATCCAAGGAACTCTCAAGAGTCTTCTCCAGCACCACAATTCAAAAGTATCAATTCTTCAGTGCTTAGCCTTCTTTATGGTCCAACTCTCACATTTCTACATGACTACTGGAAAAACCATAGCCTTGACTATACAGATCTTTGTTGGCAAAGTCATGTCTCTGCTTTTTAATATGCTGTCTAGGTTGTCATGGCTTTCCTTCCAGGAAGCAAGCATCTTTGAATTTCATGGCAGCAGTCACTGTCTGCAGTGATTTTGGAGCCCAAGAAAATAAAATCTATCACTGCTTCCACTTTTTGCTCATCTATTTGCCATGAAGTGATGGGACCAGATGCCATGATTTTAGTTTTTTGAATGCTGAGTTTTAAGCCAACTTTTTGCACTCTCCTCTTTCACCCTCATCAAGAGGCTCTTTAGTTCCTCTTCACTTTCTGCCATTAGAGTGGTATCATCTGTGTATGTTGTTGATATTTCTCCTGGCAATCTTGATTCCAGCTTGTGCTTCATCCAGCGTGGCATTTCGCATGATGTACTTTGCATAGAAGCAGGGTGACAATATACAGCCTTGATGTACTCTTTTCCCAATTTTGAACCAGTCCATTGTTCCATGTCTGGTTTTAACTGTTGCTTCTTGACCTGCATACAGATTTCACCGGAGGCAGGTAAGGTGGTCTGGTATTCCCATCTCTGGAAGAATTTTCCAGTTTGTTATGATCTACACAGTCTAGGCTTTAGCGTAGTCAGTAAAGCAGAGATAGGTGTTTTTTCTGGAATTCCCTTGCTTTCTCTGTGATCTAACAAAGGTTGGCAGTTTGGTCTTTGTTCTTCAGTAGGTAACATAAAGAGGTTGTGCTATGGGCTTATTTGATGTTACCCACTAGGTGTCGCTCCGTTCTCATCTCTCTATACTCTGGTAATCTGACCTCATGTCCTGTCGTTTCCCCCCAACGTAGTCCACTAACAGCCTCCACTCTGCTGGCCTCTTCCCCGATTATTTAACACACCAAGTAAATTTCACCTTCACTTCCTCCCCAGTTCCTCTATCATATCAGCAGCCTCCGTCACTCTCTGCCTTACTCTGCTTTTTTTCCATTGTACTTTGTAGTCATTTCTATTACAAGCCTACTTGTTTATTATATGTAGCTCCTACTACAAGATAAGATCTTCCAGAGCCTGGACTTTATTTTGTTCTCTCCTTTATCTCTTGATAGTGCCTGATACAGTTACAGGTAACTGGTTTTAGTCAACAAGAACTTCTTTGTAGTTGCAAATTTGTATTCTCTCAAGATACATACAAACCTGAATAAGCTCTCTTTACAAAATGCACAAAAATACAAAATGTATTTTTACCTAAAAATTAGTTGCTACTTTTGGTTTATTTGTCTTAAGTATATTTCTTCTCACTAGAAGCTTTTGATTTTGAGGGGTCCCTGTGTATACTTGTCACCTTATTGCCTCTTGGCCTTATTTTCTTAGTTTGCTTTGCAACAACAGGATTCATATACTTAAGATTTCACTGAAAAGTGAGTCAGTGATCTTGCTTTCTAGAGGCAGCTCATTACCTGTGTATCTTCTATAGATGGGTTGTAAGGAGGTGCTAGTAGAAACTTCTCTTCTTGAGCATGAGAGCATCAGAGAGGTTAAGAAGAGATCCACTGCTTAATCCTGACCCCCTTTCAATGACTTCCATAAACTCTTCCTTCAGTCACAGAATATAGTACTATAGACCTTTGTATAATCTTCCCACATGGATACCACAGAAGAACATTTAGGAGAAACCATTTTCATTTATTCTGTCAAAATATCTTAGATATTCTAATTCTCCATCACCCAAATTATGTCTTCTCCAGTTACTTATATTCAGAAACAGCACAGATATTTTAAAAATTAAACCCTATTTCCAAACCATTATGCTACCCTGATTCTTTTCTCTTACACAATTCAGTATTAGAATCCAGCTGCTCAAGGTAACTTTAGTTCTGTCTCAATCCTCTTACACCCACAGAACGACAGGGTGGCCACTCAGCTGGTCGTGAGCATGCGCATACAAGGAGACAGACGTCTCAGCAGCTTGCGACGCTGCTGTGCCCTCACCCACTATGATGCTCACAAGATGAGCCATGATGCATTTGCTACCATCAGGAACTGTAACACTTCAGGAACCCAGACTGAATGGTGAGTTTCCTTCTAGCTCATCTTCGTTTGAGACTCATACCCTGTCTTTATTTAAAATTAGTATATAAGCTTTCCAGTTAGGGTAGGTTCTTTGTAGCAGGACCTGTTACAGAGAGGGGTGGTCATGCATTAAGGGAGAGAACACAGGAGAAATACCAGAAACATGGTTCAGCCTCTTTGTCTACATTTGATGCTGTCCATTGCCTAGGGGTAGGTTTCAGAGGCAGACTGAACCAACACTACCCTTTCTGATACTGAGTTGTTATAGACAGGGGAACGACCAGTTGTACTTGGGAATGCAGAACTCCAAGTTTCAGAGAACTTCTCTTTCAACTGTCTGATTATTATATTTTAAAATCATCCTCCTTAATAATAAATTTCACTTCAGCTGGCCATTAAAAATAATCAGCTCTCTATGGGAGTGTGTTCATTTCCTGTTCAGATAGTAATGATTTTTAGTATTGGAATCCTATCATTATTTAACATAGCCTCTTAAGTTGTAAAAGTATTCCAAATTCACAAGGTAAATATATTAATAATGTGTAAGAAAGATAAACTGGTTGTTTAATATAGATCTACATTAGAGATTATAAAAAGAAAAGTTTAGTTAGCCATCTTAAGTTATTGCTTATCTGAATATATTACTTTCTAAAGTTAGAGTCTTTGTAATGCTTAGAAGACTGACTTACTTGAAGAATACTTACTTACTTGGTACACTTGTTATTTACAAAGACTAACAAGTAAATTATTCTAAGTAAAGAATGAAGACTGTATTTATTTTCAAATATTGAGTGATTTTACTGAACCAAATGATAATTGTGACACTATGTTCACATTAAACCTTATAAACTGACAGATTATAACAAATTTCACCAAGAGTATAAAATATTATATTGGCAGGGAAGCATAATAGTATCTGATTATAAGACTGTCCCAAAGCATGAAAGAGAATAGTGAGATACTGTCATAATACTCTTAAAATAGCATTTACCCTTTACCTCATCGAGGGACTAAATCTGTATATAAAAACACATTTTCATCTTCTGAAATTCAACTTATGTGAAAATGTATTTGTGTAATGAGACATAAAGAGGAACTTTATGACAGAAATTTCTTGAAGTATTTCTGAGACTAGGCTAGGTAATCAAAAGCAGTTGTGAAATTTCATTCTCTAGATAAATTCCAGAGTTGAACATGAGAGTTCAGGTTCTGTTTAAAAACTGCATAGAGCGTTTTTTTTTCATCTTTCCAGTCTAAATATTTAAAAACTGTTTTATAGCTTTAGATAGTGTCTTGCCTCAACTGTGAATTTCAGCAGCTGTGCAGCAGTATCATGCAAATAGTAAACCCACTTGTCAGGGGAGCCAACTTACACATCCTACTTGCTGGGTGTTCACCAAAGATTCTCAGGGTGTGGTCCTAGACCACTCATCAGCATCACCTGAGAACTTGGTAGAATGGCAGATTCTCCACCCTTCCCAGGTCCGCTGAATCTGTATTAACCCAATATACCCCAAAGTTTGAGATAGTGATAATTTCCTTTTGTGGCAGAACCAGAGTCCCAGTCATTTAGAAACTTAATCTGTGACCTGCTGCTAATCTATTCTTTCTTTCTATACAGGTCCCCTCCCCTTATAATGCTTTTCCTCTGTGCTACCAAATTCTGTTCCTCTACCCCTTCACCTGGCCCAGACATCACCACCTTCTTGAGCAGTGACCCAAGTTCTCTGCCAAAAGTGCCAATCACCAGTTCAGAAGCCAAGACCCAGGGAAGTGGCCCAGCGGTGACAACCCCTAAGAAAGCAACCACTTCTCTGGAATCATTCTTCCAGAAAGCCACAGAAAAGCAGAAAGTCAAAGCAGCTTCACTTTCTTCTCCTACTGCCACTACACAGGCCCCCATGAGCCCACCATCCAAGCCCTCATCAGCTTTTCAAAGCAGTCATACTACAGGAACCGAGCCCTTCTTTAAGCAGAAAAGTCTGCTTCTAAAGCAGAAACAGCTCACTAATCCTTCAGTTTTCTTCCCTCCACAGAAGCCCAGTCCTAAAGAGTTACCAAACTATTTTCCAACAGAGAATCCAGATTGTGCCGCTGACTGTGAAAAGATGTTGAAGGTAGGATCCCCCAAAACAACTCCCATAGAGATGGATTTGGCCCAGAACAGCCTCGCTTCTTTAACTTCCACATCTGCTCTGGAGGTGGCTCAAAAGGCAACCATGACCTCCAGTCTTCTGGCTGCTGAGGACCAAGTGCCCTGCGAGAAGTGTGGCTCTCTGGTACCTGTGTGGGACATGCCAGAACACTCGGACTATCACTTTGCATTGGAGTTACAGAACTCCTTTTTGCAGCCCCACTCCTCAAACCTGCAGGTTGTTCCTGCCAGTTCTCCTCAAAGCAAAAGAAATCCCAAGAGCCCTCTGGCTTCAAATAAACGGCCCAGGCCTGAGGGCATGCAGACACTGGAATCATTTTTTAAGCCATTAACACACTAGTGCTGCCCTCAGGCTTGCTGCAGGGTGGTAATATTTTATCTGTAACCTGGGAGGTGGGAATAAGTTCACTTCTCAAGGAGACTTATAACTTCATGAAATTTTTAATAAGAAAAATAATCCAGATCTTGAGTTAAGGCTCCCATCTCTATAGGCATGGATTCAAATCCTATTGCTGAAAAGGATGTAAAAACTCATCTTTCAGATCATTTTTTAATTGTTAGTCTTTAGGGAAGCATTGTCAGTTTAGAATGCCTGGCCCTGGAGCCTAAGAGATCTGGTTCCAAACCTGGCTTTGCCTCTTGGAATATGTCCTCAAGCAAGTCACCTTGTCCAGGACCTTGTAACTCGCAACACAAGGGAACGTGTTAAACATAATCTCAGCCTTATCTCTACTGCTGAATCTGTGTATTAATGAACTTGAGAAATGAATTTGATCTAGAAAATAATAACTGTCCTCTGGGCAATGTCATTTCCTTAGACCCTAAATCACATTTAAGAGGGAAGTGCTTGGGCCTTCAGGGTCATTGCCCTGTTCAGCTCTTTCCTATTGAAGTGTGAGTATTTATTTAGCTTAGGGTTTTAAATGAATTATTGTAGCTTTTTGCACTTGTCTGTTCATATTACTGTATACTTACTCTGCTTATGTGTGTGGCTATCAGCTGTGGCTTTTCTGATGTGGGACATGTTGATTACACAGAGAAGCCAACTGAAGATGAACTGAGTGATGGGGGCATAAGGCACATGTACTCAAACCAGTACTTTCAGACTTATTTTAGCTTATTTATAAATTGGGGACCTATAGTTTGAAGGGGGAACATTTGAAAACCTCTGTCAGCAAATTAGTTCTTCCTCCAAAAATACTTTCCACTTTCGTTTTAAGTATCTAATAAAAGACAGTACTTACCATGTACATGGCTCTTCCTTACTAGATCCGTAGATTTCTTAAAGGCAAGACTTCTTCAAAGACTTCCCTGGTGGTCCAGTGGCTAAGACTCCCGTGCTCCCAATGCAGGGGGCGCAGAGTTCAATCCCTTGTCAGGGAACTAGATCCCACATGCTGCAACTAAAGATCCCACATGCTGCAACGAAGACCCAGTGCAACCAAATATTTAAAATGGGGGAAAAAAAAAGAAAAGAATTCTTCACAGTGCTTTGCACACAATAGGTCCTTGATATTCACTGGATGAATACAGAGAGTGAAAATTTTAGGGTTAGGGGAACTAACACTAAAAATGTACAGAGTACTTATACATTTTTTCATCCTTCTCAGTGCTGCAGAGTGCCTCACTAGTTTGTGGAGATGTCTCAGTATCATTTTCTAAAACTTCCTTTCTTAATCGAGGGAGAAGTTTGAAAAGAAATCTCCTTTGGGTGCTGTACAAATTAAGTTGAACAAATTGTTAACACTTCAGTAGACAGGAAGAAGTCATACAGAAAAGCACTGTGGTAGAAACTTTGGTTCCAATGGCCTTCTAGCAGCCAGGAGCGGTCCTGGGGGGAGGGGAGAGGGCGCACTAGTGAAGAACCAAGGCCACACCGGAAGCACACCTTGGTTTCTTGGGGATGCCAGCCCTGCCCTGGCATTCTGGCGAGGAGCCCATGGAGGGGACAGCAGACAGATGTGCAAGGGCCAGTGTTGGGCAAGAGCTATGGTACTTCATGCTGACTGCAGCCTTGCCTCATAGCAGTTTATGAGCAGCTGTACAGAAGGAAGTAAAGGGTTCTTAGTTCCCAACACCAGTAGGAAGTTCTTCAACCACAGGCTTCTTAGTAGCCAGTTAAACCAGCGATATTTAAAAAGCAGCCAAGGGACTGTGCTTCCCCTGCAGGGGGTGCAGATTTGATCCTTGGTGTCAGGGAACAGATGCTTCATGCTGTGCGGTGTGACCAAAAAGGGCAGCTAAGCCTGAATGATAGGGAGGCTCACTTTAATACTCTGAAGGCGTAATACCTCTGGGACCATAGGCCACATTTATTATTAAATTTCTTTTGCGAGGATCAGTACTGCAAATGTAGTCCCTGTTTTTTGCATTGGACTTTAACCTTGAGGCATATTTCTCCACCTACAGAATGTGGTAGTCAGGTACTCTGAACACAGAAAGAAGACAGGTTTCAGTGGGTAGCCTTCAGCTCCAAAAAGTCAGTTTAGACTATATTACTAACCTCACTTCACTTTGCATTGCTGGGAAAAGAGTGAGGATCAGATTGCCATGTCTCTTAAGTTCTACCCATCACTACATAGCTGGCATGCTTAGCTCCCTCTGACAGGGCAGTCATCAGCCTCCTCACTAACCCTGTGACCATGAGCAAGTGGCCAACTCCTCAAGTACAGGGTGGGTACCTGTCTTAGCTGGAAAGGTGACAGTTTCACTTTCTATTCTGCTCAAAGAACTATGCAAACCAAGCCAGAATACTTGAGTCACAGCACTGGAACACTGACCGCAAGTGGGGGAGAGGAAAGGACGCAGGGTGGACAAGGGGCCAGATGGGTTCTTTCCGCCCATCGGGGCTTAGCACCATGAGGGATTTGCTTTTCTCTGATCCTCGAGAGGAATTCAGCTCTGGAAGATGAGCCTGGGGCTTAAACATAAGCACGGTGTGTTCAATAAAACATTTTTATTCTGTACAATATATATGTGTGTATTTAAATATATATATATGTGTGTGTGTNGGATTTGCTTTTCTCTGATCCTCGAGAGGAATTCAGCTCTGGAAGATGAGCCTGGGGCTTAAACATAAGCACGGTGTGTTCAATAAAACATTTTTATTCTGTACAATATATATGTGTGTATTTAAATATATATATATATGTGTGTGTGTGTGTGTATATATATATATATATATATGCAGAGAAACCTCAACCAAATCCCTGAGTCCATGGGAACCCAGGACACTAACAAAGGGAAAGGAGGGAATCCATGCCCTGAAGAGTAGGAAATGTGGCAACATCTCTCCCTTTCCTCCAGGTTCCCTGCAACAGAGGGAAAGGGATGCTACTGCAAACTACTAAAACAAGAGAGGACTTACACGGGCCAGAAGGGAGGTGCGGGTGTGGGACGGGGAGCTGTGGTCGGGGAAAGTAAAACATCCTGGTTGATCCAGCGTTAAAATCAACAGATCACTGCAGAGGCGGGGACAAGACTTATTGACATGCAGCTGACCTTCGGCTGGCCAAGTCTTAGCTTGGCGGCCCCACACCTGGGCCAGCACAACAAATAGCACCTGTGGGGCCTTTGAGAGGAGAAACCGGGGACGTGGCCCTTGAGTGAAGAAGGGAGGGGGAGAAAGCTGAGGAGCTGGCCTTGTGTCTTGGCACAGGGTGGGAGCTCTGCCTTCACTGTCCCTGTGCCTTTTCTTCAGACCCTGGGCCACCGGATGGCCCGGAGCAGAGGTCTTTTGTCCATAGTCAAGTAGAGGTGGGCAACTTTCATGGCCTTGAGAAGAGGTATAAAAAAGGAGAGCTTTTGAGGACCACCCCGAGCAGTTGTGACAACTCCTGACGTGCAGGGACCACACCGGTGGATCATGCCCAGTCCTGACAGTGGGGCCGGTGTGGCGGTGGTCAGCTCCCTCCGGTAGACAGGCCGCAGGGTTGCCAGGCTTGATGAGCCAACCAGGTGAACACTAGGCTGCTGAGCACTGCCCTGAATTCTGTCTTCTCCCTCACGACTGACTGCCCCTCCCTGGTCATACCTAGATTGGCATGTCTCCAGAAAATGTGGCAGAGAGCAGGCAGTGGAGAGCACCCCCTCTCTCTAGCCTACTAACACACAGAGCCGCCAACGTCGGGGGCAGCGTGGCCGGAAGTCACCTTTTGTATTGTAGGGGCAGCAGAAGAGCTGTGCCCGCTTGGAGTTCAGAAGCCCATGTTGGCCTGGGCCTCTCCTGCTGCAATGGCTTGCACATCGGTGACATGGCCGATGCCCTTGGTGACACCCTCCCGGAACAGCAGCTTGGCGCCCACCTTCAGGTACTCTGGGTGTTTCAGGAAGCGGAAACGTACCACTGCCTTCTCCCCTGTCCGCAGCTTGTCCTGCAGCAGATACACGGTCACTGGCCCTGGACCATGCCTCTTTTGTCTCTACTAGTCTTGGCCCTCCACCCTCGAGGGTTGAGCAGGCATCTACCCACCCCAAGTGGGGCTTTGTCCCCTTGGAGGGATAAGGGAGGTCTCTGAGTCTGGGGACAGGCTTCCCTCCTTTCTGGATGCAGGAGAATTCTGACTGTTCTCTGGGAAAACGGGGGCATGGCTGGGTCCCCTCACCTTGGCATGGATCTTCTCCACCACTGCTGTCTGGCGTACGTTGCCCACGTGAACTGTCACCTGGAAGCCTCGCCGGAAGGTGGTGGCATGGAACAGCAGCACTATCTCTGCCTCGAACACTGAGCAGATGGTGGGATTCATCTCTGGGCTCACCATCACCATGCCCTGGGGAAGCAGAGCCCTCGCACTCAGGAAGGGAAGACCTCACGTTAGTGTCCCCTCCCTGGCCACCCTCACACCCTTTACAGCTTCCTCTTCCTCTAGGACTTCAAACACAAAGACCTCAGAAGACTGAAAACCCTTCTCTTTAAGGAGCCCTCCCTTACCCACCTGTGTCCTCTAACCCTTCTAATGCTTGGTATTTTCAGAGTCCTGGACACTAGGGCTGTGACGCAATGATTCACATTTAGTGATCTGTGCTTTGTGAGTATCCTAAGCCTTCTCCACACCCAGACAGCATATGTCCATACCCGGACAGCCTTCTTGAGTCAGAGACCATATTCCCTCTGAGTTCCCCTGAAGCACCTTTGATGCTTATCCTTCAAGCAGCCAGCCTCCCAGGCACTTTTCTTTGTGTTTTCTCTCCAACTCACCCTTCCACCTCACCTTGCGAAGGAGAGCTCTGTCAAAGTCCCCGAGGGCCAGCGTAGCGGCCTGACCAGCTCGCAGCACACGACAGGCAGAGCGGTTGCGTTGGATGCTGCAAACTCTGAGCTCCAGGAAGCAGCCGTCATCTGTGGGGCCCACCACCAGCTGGTCCCCCTCACGGCAAATCCCACTGCAGCCCAGAGGGCAGAAGGCACAGCGTCAGCCTAAGTCCCCCACCTACTTCTCTACTAGGTCATTCCCTTCTGAATCTCTTAGGTGGCGGAGAGAGACCTCAGATTGTGACTCAAAGCTAAGGCGATGACTGCCCTGCCCCAGTCCAGACTGAAGGCTCACACCAGCAGAGCCTGGCAGACAGGGACTTGCTGGCTTAACACTGACCACCTGATTCCTAAAAGCGCAATCATGCCCTTGGGCAGAGTCTCAGGGGTCCTCGTTTCCCTGGTGGCAACGAAGTCAGCTGAATGTACTCTGGGTGTCTTCGTGGGGTCAAGACCCAGACTTCCCCCTGCAGAGGCCTGAAGGGTCCTAAGAAGTGCTGTTTCTTCCCTTATAAGCCAATTTATGAGCTTTCTCCAGCTCCTCTGATGGTGAAAGCCTCATCTACAAACAAGCACATCTGCTCACTGCCAGGGTGGCCTGTGAGCTAAGATGTCTTCAGGTCCTTGGGTGTATGAGGGCTGAAAGTAGGGTAGATAACAAGCAAGAAAGGCAATTCACCTGGAAAGTGTCCCTCCAACAACTGTGCCCACCTCTGGTACCGTGTAGATTTCATCCACCTGAAGCCAAAGAAGATTCTATCAAAGGCTGGAAGCTCCAAAACCTCAAAACAGACTCGGCTCGGGATTAGTCCCTCCTAGTTCCCTGGCTGACTGCCTGTCCAGATGGCCAATTACCTGGAACTCTGTCAGCTGCTGCATGAGCTCCTCCTGCTCTTTGCTATTGGTGAGTGGAGGCAAAATGTTCAGAAAGACTTTGAGCAGGTCCAGGCTCTCTCCAGACACGCTGGACAGTGTGAAGATAGGGGTGATGCTGTAGAGGGAGGCAGGGAATGGGCAGATGAGGGAAGTTCCAATAGGAGGCAGTGGCTGGAGCCCCTACATGGAAAGGCAAGCCTCTCTGAGTGGACAGGGGCTGCCCTCTCCTATCTGGTAACCATCCCAGGAGCTTGGGGCCTCTCTCTATGAGCTTGGCACATGAGACCCAGCCCAGAGCCCAGGGAGATGGCAAACATCTGGCACAGCACTTTGCCTCCAGGCTTCCAGGGGTCAGGAAAGCTGGTTGAGGTAAGTATCCAGCCTTCAGCAAAGACTCCCTCCCACAACCCCAACCTGAAAAACCACAGAACTGAGCCAGAACTGGTCTGGTCTGTAGGGAAGGGGAGGGGTACCCGATGCTCCAGGGCCCTGTGGCAGCCTTCCCCGAGGATTCTGGAGTGGGAAAGCCTTACTTAGGGGACTGGGCAAACTGCTGTGCAGCAGTGACGGCATCGTCCTCGGAGGTGACCAGCATGGGAACCTTGTGGCAGCCAGGCTGCTTGAGGACCCGCTCTAACTGGCGTACTGTCCTCTCCACGGTGGTCTTGGCACACAGGTCCACCTTGCTGACCACGATGAAGAAGGGCACTTTCAGGGCCAGTGCCAGCCCCAGGTGTTCCCGTGTGGTGCCAGCTGCTCAGAGAAGGCGGGCAGGAAAGTCAGGATGAGGGAAGGGGGAAAGAGAAGAGGAAAGGTGGTCTGGCTCCTACGTGTAGGGACCCGGGGGAGAAGAGTGAGCCCTGCCCCTGCACTGACGCCTCTTACCGATCCCAGTGTTTGCACTGACGAGGAGCAGGGCGCAGTCGGGGCAGTAGGAGGTGAGGCCGAAGATGGTGGTGTGCAGGTACTTGTGGTGGCCTGCCAGGTCGATGAAGGTGATCATCTTGGAGCTGCTCTCACAGATCTCTTCTGCCGTCCGTGAGTCACTGTAATTCACCACCTGGCCCAGAGCCCCAGGCTCTCAGTGCCCCCAGCCAGCCTCCCCAACCCTTCAAGAGCTGCCAGGGCCTAAACCAGTCCCTGGGTAACCCTGCCTCTTAACTCTGAGCCCCACTGAGGATTTAGTTCAGTTGATTTCCTGTTTGTTTTCTAAGGAGATCACAGCGGGTTCAGTGGCCTCAGGGCCTTCATCTACACTACTCCACAAAGTCTCCACACTCTGCCCTCACACTCTGTCCTTCACCACTACCATCCCATCCTCAAAGTCTGGTCCCACTGGGTCCCGTTGATTGCATGCACCTCTCCCTTGCTGTTAAAGCCCAGGATCTCGAAGCTGATGCTGGAGGTTCGGCCGGACTGAATCTCATGCAGGTGGCGGAAAAGGTTGAGTCGAGCCCGGCCCCGCCCATTGTCCAGCTCTCCCTGGGTCAGGACTCCAAGCAGAGTTGACTTCCCTGAGTCCACATTCCCCAGGACGGCCACACGGAGGTCCAGGAACTGCAGATGAATTGTCAGAGGTCAGGTTCCAACCCCTCAACTCTGTCCACTGAAAGGTCAAAAGCAGCGGCAGGGACTTCCCTGGCGGTGCAGTGGCTAAGAATCTGCCTGCCAATGCAGGAGACATGGGTTTGATCCCTGGTCCAGAAAGACTGCACGTGCAGTGGAGCAACGAAGCCCAGGAGCCACACCTGTAGCCTGTGCACCTAGAGCCAGTGCTCCGCAACAAGAGAAGCCACCAGAATGAGAAGCTCATGCACCACAATGAAGAGTAGCCCCCGCTCACCAACCAGAGAAAGCCGGTGCACACCAACAAAGACCCAGTCCAATCAGGAAAAAAGGCAGAGGCAGTCTCTGGGGACCAAATCTCAGAGTCCCAGGCCAGGGAAGAGTCTGCCACCATAAGACCTTCCCAGGGAGCAGGGGTGTGAGAAACAGGAAGGGGTGGGGACCCACCTGTTGGTTGTCAGGAACCTTTCGTACTAGCACCTCGGTGATCTTCCGGGGTGTGTCACTATCATAGTCCACTTCTCGCTCCCGGAGAACAGTGATGTCTGCCCCAACTCTGTCACAGCAAGACAACCGCTGCCACATCTCACCTGTACTCCCCATCCCCCTGGACCCATGGCCTTCTCATACCTCCCCCAGAGCTCCCAACACCTTAGTCCACTTCCTACCCGCCTCCAATCTATCCTGCATCCACAGCTCCCTTGACACAAATGAACCTTAAGTCAAAGGGCAAAAAAGCCTGGATCCAGGGCAGAGGATCCCAGAAAACCCTCCCCACTTCAGCCCTTTGTCCAGAGAAGGCGGGTCCTGGGGATTTAGGGAAAGGAGGACCAAAGGGAAGCATACTTCTCTGCCATCCGGTGCAGGGTCTTGAGGGAAGCCCGCATCTCCTCCTCAGCCAGCCCCACCAGCAGCCCATTGTCCTCTACCCCAATCTGGTAGACGGCCTCGCCACGGCCCTCCTGGAGCCGCCACTTCATCTGTGTCACCAGGTGCTCAAAACGATACTGGGATGGGTTCACCAGCTTCAGCTTAGGGCAGGTAAAGTATCATGAGAAGGAAAAGTCAGAGATGCTCCTCCTGACCCCACAGGTTCCCCATCTGTCCTGCTGCAAGGACTAGGGCCTTCCCTTCCCTCTTAACCACCCTCATCCCTGACCTCCTTGGACAGCGAATCCTCTTCCAACAGAATGAGGTACAGAGCCCTTACTCTGAACCACAACTTTCAACGACTATAGAGCATAAAGTTAGAATGATCATAAATCATCCCACACCAAGGACAAGCTGCCCCTCCCCAGCCTAAGACTCACCTTATATTCGATGTTTCCATCTTCAGCCTGAAAAGAAACAGGGAGCTGTTACCACACTGTCCAGACCTAACCCTTACTTCCCTGATTCCCACTGGGGTTCAGGCAGCTAGCGTAAGAGACAAAGAAGCTTGAGCCGCACTTGTTTAGGCAGGTGTCTGTCAAAGGCCATGGCAGACAAGCCTTGTACTCAGTTCCAGGGTGACCTCTCTGAAGGAAAGGCCTCCAAGAACATAGTCAGTCATCCATCTAAGCCAGGAACGGAACCCTGGGTCCCTCTTTTTTGGATCACTGGCAGCATGCTCTGAGTTGCAAGATCACCCTCTTTTCTTCCTTCTAGGGCCTCAAATTGCTGTCCCCACGTCAGTGTCTTCTCCATGTCCAGGCTGCAGAGGCAGTTCTTTGCCACTGGTCTGACAGACACCATTTCCTTCCTGCCTGCCCCCCTCAGCTGATGACACCAAGCGTTAAGAGGTTGCAAGAGGTTTTGGAGCAGTGCCAGAGGGTGAGCTCAGCACTGGTCACTACAAACCCAATGAGAGAGGAGCCAGGTGAAGGAAAAGTCATGTCTCCAGAGTTGGGGTTGAGATGAAGAAACTCAGAAAAGATAATGAAGGAGGCAGACACCACAAACCAGACCACTGTGGCTTTTCCCCTTCTGCCCCCTAGCCCTTGCGCCCCAGCTGAGGTGAAATCTTGAGTCCATCACACCACCTCCTCCCCTTCCCTGTATCAGATAACCCAACACAGAAGTATCCCATTGCCTGAGCCTTCCCCTCTCAGGTGCAAAAGGATATGAGATTTGCCTGTTCTGCCAGTCCTGTATTTCTGCACTCCTCCTCCCTGGCCATTTCATTTTTCTTCTCCCCTTCCTGTCATCATTCCATCCCTTCAAGGCTCTTTGACTCTCAGGCTCTTACAGGTCTTCACCCATAATCGCATGGGAGGGTAAGGGAGACCTTTCCCCATCAACAGAGACCTTCCTTTTTATCATTTTGCTGCTGCTAAGTCAATTCAGTCGTTTCCGACTCTGTGTGACCCCACAGACGGCAGCCCACCGGGCTCCCCCGTCCCTGGGATTCTCCAGGCAAGAACACTGGAGTGGGTTGCCATTTCCTTCTCCAATGCATGAAAGTGAAAAGTGAAAGGGAAGTTGCTCAGTCGTGTCCGACTCTTCGCGACCCCATGGACCACAGCCCACAAGGCTTCTCTGTCCACGGGATTTTCCAGGCAAGAGTACTGGAGTAGGGTGCCATTGCCTTCTCCGATCATTTTGCTGGAGATGAAAAATTAAAATGGGTGGCTTCAGAATACTGATACACGGATGACAGTCTAGGCTAAAGTTTCTCAAAGTGTGGTCCCAGGACCAGCAGCATTCGCATCACCTGGGAACTTGTAAGAAATGCAGATTATCAGGGACACCTTTGGCCTATTGAATCGGAAATTCTAGGGGTGGAGCAGCAATCCAGGTGATTCTCTAACGTGCTCAAGTTTGACAACAACTGGATGAGGCTCTTCCCCTGTGTCCTCCTTTTCTATAGAGGGACAAATAGCCATTATTGTCTGCCTTAGGGAACAGCTGGAGCAGGAAGGTGGAGGCTGTCCACACTTCCTCGTAGGACAGGCAAAGGGCGGGAGGACTTAGCCTGAGTGTTCTCTGCTTGTGTTTGTGTGTGTGGAGAGGGAGGGAACATATTGCTCTTTTCCCGGTACTCCTCTCCTCCCTGGAACGAGTTTAGAAAACTCTAACTCCTCACATCCTGTGATGCAGTCTCCCTTCCTTCAGCTGCACAGGAGAAGGGCTGGGGCATTCTACTCTGCTCTTCCCAAGGGATGCGGGTGGGACCTCCTTTCCTCACTTCACCTGGAGTTACTTAGATCAGAGTGGGGAGATTCCCGCCGCCCTCCCAACTCTTCTTCCCCCGGGTACTGACACAGGAATGGAGGCCCAGTCTTTCTGTCCTTCCTCCCTGAGGTCCTTGGACCGGAAAAAACGGTTCTCCTCTTCTCGGGGGGTCTATGACACCGGAAGGGGGTACTACTCTCTGTCCCGCCTTCCTGGAGTCCCAGGACCGGAAGGAGTGGTTACCTCTGACCCCGCCACTTCTCAGGTGCTCACCTCGGGGGGCAGGTATGGGGGGTTGTTGGCTTTGCTCCCTCTGTTCCTTCCGTTCTTTTTCTTCCCCTTCGGGCCACCGCAGCTGCTGCTGCCGCCGGCGCCCCTAGCCTTGAGGGTTCC
This sequence comes from Neotragus pygmaeus, assembly GCA_006410875.1. Taxonomy (NCBI): domain Eukaryota; kingdom Metazoa; phylum Chordata; class Mammalia; order Artiodactyla; family Bovidae; genus Neotragus; species Neotragus pygmaeus. The sequence goes on along the minus strand of SJYV01004357.1, from coordinate 495,765 downwards.
GCCCACGGCCGGGCCCGCTCCGGGCCGGCAGCAGCCGCCGAACAGCTCCGATACCCGCGAGTCCATCCGCCGCTGCCGCCAGCCCCCCGCCCGGCCCCTCCCCCCCGCC
>SJYV01004357.1:449547-473097 GCA_006410875.1 Neotragus pygmaeus | reverse complement strand
CTCTCATATCCATACATGACCACTGGAAAAATCATAGCCTAGATGGACCTTTGTTGGCAAAGTAATGTCTCTGCTTTTTAATATGCTGTCTAAGTTGGTCATAACTTTTCTTCCAAGGAGTCTTTTTATTTCATGACTGCAGTCACCATCTGCAGTGATTTGAGTGTCTGTGTTTGAGCATCTCCTGTGGAGGTACGGGTCGGCGGTGGTACAGGGGCTCTGGGCGTGGGTATGGCAGAAGTCCTCTTGGAGGACGTCACCATTAACCTCACTGTAGAGCTGCCAGAACTTACATACACCTGGGAAATAGACTCTTGAAGGGCCCAACAGAATCTTGTGCACCAGGACCCAGGAGAAAGGAACAGAGACCCCCACAGGTGACTTGCCTGTGGGTGTCCAGGAGTCTTCGGCAAAGGTGTGGGTCAGTGTTGGCCTGCTTCGTTCGGGGTTGGGGGCATGGACTGTGGCAGTACCTGCCTGGGGTCTTTTGAGGGAAATCACCATTATCTTCATTATCTCCACCATAGTTTGGCCCCAGGTAAATAGCAGGGAGGGAACAGAGCCCCACCCATCAACAGAAAATTGGATTAAAGATTTACTGAGCACGCCCNACTCCAGGCTTCTCTGTCCCTCACCAACTCCCGGAGTCCACCCAACCTATGTCCATTGAATCGGTGATGCCATCCAACCATCTCATCCTCTGTCATCCCTTTCTCCTCCTGCCCTCAATCTTTCCCAGCATTTGGGTCTTTTCCAGTGAGTCAGCTCTTCGCATCAGGTGGCCAAAGTATTGGAGCTTCAGCTTCAGTATCAATCCTTCCAATGAATATTCAGGGTTGATTTCCTTTAGGAGGGACTGGTTTGATCTCCTTGCAGTCCAAGGGACTCTTAAGAGTCTTGTCCAACACCACAGTTCAAAAGCATTAATTCTTCAGCACTCAGCTTTCTTTATGGTCCAACTCTCACATCCATTTTTCCATGACAACTGGAAAAACCATAACTTTGACTAGATGGACTTTTCTTGACAAAGTGATGTCTCTGCTTTTTAATGTGCTGTCTAGGCTTGTCATAGCTTTCCTTCCAAGGAGCAAGCATCTATTAATTTCATGGCTGCATTCACCATCTGCAGGATTTTGGAGCCCAAGAAAATAAAGTCTGTCATTGTTTCCATGTTTCCCCATCGATTTTTCATGAAGTAATGGGACCGAATGCCATGATCTTAGTTTATTGAATGTTGAGTTTTAAGTCAGAATTTTCCTCATTCTCCTCTTTCACTTTCATCAAGAGGCTCTTTAGTTCCTCTTCACTTTCTGCCATATGGGTGGTATCATCTGCACAACCCTAGTTATTATTATGTGGTTTTTAAATTAGTTTTATTTATGGCAACTGCAATTAACCTTTCTACCCACCCATTCTTCAATCTTTTTGTGTATCTCACCCTATCCAAAATGGCAGATATGTAAATTATATGATGACATTAGCAAATGGTATACCATATCCAAAATCTCTGGCCATTCAATTGATAGCTGGAGTGGGTCAGCCACAAATATGGTTGGTATATGTGATAATGACAGTAATTCAATTCATGATGGCCAGCACAAAGGTGGACAACCCAGTTTCTAGATTTGAGTCCTGTATAGCAACCTTCCTAACTTCTTCAAAGCCTTCATTGCTATTACTTTTTACTAGTGTAATTTGACTAGCATAAACTTAGGGTTATGAAAGTTCAGTTATGATTCATATTATTATGTGAATTCCAATTGATAGTTATGTGCTTTTCAGCTAAACTCAATGGCTCTTGTGGAGGTAATTCTTGAGAGGTAAATAATCCTTACCCATGAACCACATTTTACTCTTCAGATAAAACATTTTCTTATTTTTATACCTACAAATGCTAGAAACATGATAGTATTTTTCTTCCTAGAGCTAGAAAGATGTAATAAGAAACCAAGCACATTTATGCAACCATCGTGCTAGCAGCTGGATAGTGTCAAAATTCCTTCCTTTATTACTTTAGATTTACCAACAATTATGGGCATATTTTAAAGCGACTTTCAGAGTTTGAACATACTTTACTTCCATAATCAAAGTATACTCCAAACAGACGGATAAAGAAAATGTGATCATTGACCTGTGAACTGACAGTTGGGGGCAATTGGGGGAGAATATGCAAAGTATAAGGGTTGCTGGAAATTTCCTCCTTATATACCAAGTTTAGGAATTGAAGAAGCATAATGCTTTTCTGACTAGTGGTGGCAAGCATATTCATTAGTTGCAGGCTTAGTGCCAGACTAGGATAAAGGAAACCTGAGTGTCAGCTAGTATTTTCACTTAACCTATGGAGTTCAGTGTTTTCTTCTTAATATAAGAGAATTGATGTAGATCTTCTTTAAGATGTGTGCTCTATCTGTAATTCAGTACTTCTAGGACTTTCTTGACAATTTAGGAGAAATTAATCCTACTTCAGATGGTGACTGTAGCCATGAAATTAAAAGATGCATACTCCTTGGAAGGAAAGTTATGACCAGCCTAGACAGCATATTTAAAAACAGAGACATTACTTTGCCAACAAAGGTCCATCTAGTCAAGGCTATGGTTTCTCCAGTGGTCATGTATGGATGTGAGAGTTGGACTGTGAAGAAGGCTGCGCACTGAAGAACTGATGCTTTTGAACTGTGGTGTTGGAGAAGACTCTTGAGAGTCCCTTGGACTGCAAGGAGATCCAACCAGTCCATTCTGAAGGAGATCAACTTGGGATTTCTTTGGAAGGAATGATGCTAAAGCTGAAACTCCAGTATTTTGGCCACCTCATGTGAAGAGTTGACTCATTGGAAAAGACTCTGATGCTGAGAGGGATTGGGGGCAGGAGGAGAAGGGGACGACCGAGGGTGAGATGGCTGGATGGCATCACTGACTCAATGGACACAAGTCTGAGTGAATTCCGGGAGTTGGTGATGGACAGGGAGGCCTGGTGTGCTGCGATTCATGGGGTCGCAAAGAGTCGATATGACTGAGTGACCAAACTGAACTGAACTGATAGACACATGTGGCTAGTGGTTATCAGCTTAGACAGAATAGCTCCAGACTACATTTCTATCTCTAGTAGACTCTCTTGTGAAGTCTATTTCATTTTTAGGTCTTGAAACCCAACTGTACCAGTTCACCTCTCAAAACAGACTCATTTCTGTGTGTGCCCCATGACATCCTGCCCAGATCTGGGCACATACATATGCAGTCAGTGAAGACATTAACTGATTTCAATCCTCCCTGACTTCCTATAGGGAGAAAACAGACTTGCCCATCTCTTTGCACATTTACATTATTCAGCTCAGAGCTCTCCAGTTCCTGCATTGTGTATGACGTTAGATAAGGTGACTTCCAAAATTTCTTCTTCTTCCAAGAGTCTATGATTTTATTCATTCCAACATTAGCTACAGTCACCTTCTCAGCCTCCTCTTTTTCTTCATGGCAAACAGTTCCTCCATCCCTCCCTCATTTCCCCTCTTAAAAACTCATTAATCACCTCCATGCTCCCTCTGGAGCCAATTTCAGGCAACTCTCAGATTTAGAGGCTTAAGTGGAATGCCGAAGTCTAATAGAGGACAATTGGGGTACTATATTAGATGCTCCTATATCTTAATGCCCTCAGAATTCTGTCTCGGGTTTATATATGGCCCTGAGAAAAATGACCCATGATCAAATTATTAAGTGTGCAAGGAAGAGTATAATATAGAAGTGTAGTGGCTAAGGGCACAGGCTCTGGGATCAGACAGCCTGTGATCAAATACCAGTCAGCATAAGAGCAAATGTAAATTCTCTAAGCTTCCCTATCACCTAATAGCTACACAGTTCAATGAGATAACCCAAGTAAATGACTTCAGACAGTACCCCTACAGATTAGTGTTCATAAGTTGCAGGTGATTATAAAATCTGGAGTTTTTTGACATGTGAGAAGGGGACCTGCTCCTTGCCCAGCTCCATCAGGAGGAGTCCTGTGGCCCAAAAGGACTGAGCCCATTTGGGGTTGTGCCTGCATAAGTGTGTGCTAGTCTCTCGGTCATGTCCAACTCTTTGCGACCCAATGGACTCTAGCCCATCAGGCTCCTCTGTCTATAGGATTGTCCACACAAGAATACTGGAATGGGTGGCCATTTCCTCCTCTGGGGGTCTTCCTAACCCAAGGAACTTAGAGCAAACCTACTTCTCTTTCACGTGCGCATGCTAAGTCACTTTAGTCATGTCCAACTCTTTGCGACCCCATGGATGGCAGCCCACCAGTTTCCTCTGTCCAAGGGGATTCTCCAGGCAAGAATACTGGAGTGGGTTGCCATGCCCTCCTTCAGGGGACTTTCCTGACCCAAGGATCGAATCTGCATCTCTTAGGTCTCCTGCACTGGCAGACGGGTTCTTTACCACCAGTGCCGCCACCACAAGACGTTTAATCCCTCTAATCTCAAGACCTTCTTAGTTCAGCCCTTGTCCTTAAATTCCATCACTGATTTCCTTCTCATCACCTTTCTAGCTGGTATTCATTGGCAAACTTCACTTGGCTCTTTAAGAGCTTGTCAAGTGCAGGTCATGGCAGAGTGCCCTGTGTAGAGAACTCCTGGTGATGCCTTGTTTCCGTGATGCCCAAAGTCACCTCATGCCATTTGCAAATAAACTTCTCCCCTGAAAGAAAGAACAAACAGTTCATAATTGGCAATCTGCATAATGAGTGGTGCGTCTATGCAAATATAACATTTGGAATAATCTATTAATATCTCGACTGTGATGTCTGTGGGCCACCACTTCCCATGGTAATGAGCCAGAGCCAAATATTTTCTGACTCCTCTTGAGGTGAGAAGAGAGACTGGGAAACTGCTTTCTTCTTGGGGCTCCAATTAGAAATCTGAAGACCACCAGAGTTGGAAAGGATCTCAGAGACTATTTGATCCCTACACTCCCCAACCACCTCACACATTAAGGATGAGGAGTTAGAAGTTGAGAGACATGTGGCAGCCCCTACATGAGCTTCCTGTGCTGGCCGTGGTCAGAAGCCAGTGGCAAACTCCCAGCCTCAGCCCTTCTTGAGATACCAACAATGGATCAACATCACCTCCTGCTGATCAGGCTTTTGTTTCTAAAATGCAGTCTTCCATGTGGAATTCCATGTGGAATTGTCTTTAGCTCTCCCTCCTCTGCCTTCCCTTTCTCTTGATTGAGCTCCTCTTGCTGATCTGGACTTCTAATCCAGAGAACCAACTTCTAGGGACTGCAAGGCAGAGAACTGGGGAACTCAGATGAAAAACATCTGGTCCCAAATAAGATGTCATTTGTGAGCTAACCAAAAGATACAGCCCTTGGATAGGGTTGAGTCCTTTGCTGTTGAAGTAGAAAGAGTCTTAAACACACAAACACACACCAGTTCTAAAAGTGCAGCTGAACCACCAGCTCTGGGGAAGTGTAGGACAGGCTTTGTGAGTAATCCATGACCACATTTTCTTAACCCCTTCCCTTTTATCCCAGGCTCTCTTGCCAATCTTAGGCACTTCCATCATTCTCTTTCCCTTCCTTAGAAGTTCCTTCTATCACCCAAGTTTCTGACAAGCAGCAGTGCATGTCCACATACCTGGCCTGGGCAGGGTGGGAAACTGTGGCCAGGGACAGAACCACTGGTTGCTCAGTCAGACACTTAACCATTGCCCGGGGTGGAAGAGAGCCAGTGTGGTCTGGGAAGTTTGGGCCACACCCCAGCAGGGACACTAGCAAGCCTTAAGTTCTCCATGTTTAAGGCACAGGGCAAACAGCTGCTCCCCTCTGATGCAGTTTCTGGACTTGACCTCACTACTCAGATTGAATTAAGAGCCTCTCCTCATGTTTGGGGCTTCCCAGGTGGCGCTAGTGGTAAAGAACCCGCCTGCCAACACAGGAGACTTACAAGACACGAGGGTTAGATGCTTGGGTCGGAAAGATCCCTTCAAGGAGGGCATGGCAACCCACTCCAGTATTCTTGCCTGGAGAATCCCCACGGACAGAGGAGCCTGATGGGCTACAGTCCATACGGTCGCAAAGAGTTGGATATGACTGAAGAAACAGCATGCACGCATGCCTCCTTTTTCAGATTGTACAAACCACCCCTTTCCCTTTTCCTTTGTACAATTTATACTTTGCTGAGCTGTCTACATGTCTCTCTTCCAGGCTAGATTATGAATCTTTTTGTCTCCTGAAACCTTGAGCAACTTGCTCAGTATCTGCCACAAAAACATGCTCAGACAGAGTAAGTAAATGAAGTCATAAAAACCTCTGCACACTTCAGTTTCTGCATCAGGGAAATGAGGTAGTTGCACTTTGTCAACTTAACTCTATGAGTCTAAGATCTTATTGAGCACCTGCTGTGTGCTCACATTCTGCGAGGAGTTACTAAAAATCAAAGGAAATATAAACCTTCTTCTAGCCCTCACCAGTCTAGTTGGAAACAAAAACACATTCAGTAAAGAAAATCATTTCAGGCTAAACTGGCCGGCTATATAGTTGATGCAACAGGGATTCAGAGAAAAGATAGATCCCTGCCAAAGAGTGAGTGAGTGAAATCGCTCAGTCGTGTTGAACTCTTTGTCACCCTGTGGACAGCCTACCAGACCCCCCGTCTATGGAATTTTCCAGACAAGAGTGCTGGAGTGGGTTGCTATTTCCTTCTCCAGGGGATCTTCACAACCCAGGGATCAAACCAGGGTCTCCCACATTGTAGGCAGATGCTTTACCATCTGAGCCACCAGGGAAGTTCCTGCCAGAAGGGTACGTTTAAAGACAATTCTCAGTGGCAGTAGGTGGGTGGGCACAGGGTGGGAGCATCCCAAGAGCAGAGGATGCATGAGCCACCTGGAACAGGGATTCAGAGCTAGGCATACAAGCCAGTTACCTGTGGAAGAGGAGCGGCAGCCTCATACCTGATTCCTGATCATCAATTCAGTAAGAAACCTCTACAACTCTTGCTCATACGTTTAGCTTCTCCTCTGTATACACTTTTCCCTAAAAAAAAATGTGTCCTATTTTAATAAAACACTGTGTCACTCATGTTATCCTCAAAATGTTCCTTCACTTCCATACTCCTTGGAAATGTGACTCCTGTCACTGGATCCTCTGTGTGAACATCCCCATGCAATCTGGCTGCTTCCTCCATAGGTGCTGATGCTATTTTCTAAAGGAGTCTAGAACACCAGTAGTTGCCAGACCTCAGAGCTATTTCTGGCTGGAACTACTGGCCACCAACCTGCCATTCTTGAAACGTCTCTTCTGGTTACTGTCATCTGCTCAGCTTTTTTTTAATCCCAAACCTCACTTTCCACCTTTTCTGTTTGTTTGTTTTTTACTACCTTCTCATCCCTAAACACAGATATTCCCCCAAATCACTGAGAATCTTTACCTCAATCCCTGGATGATTGCATCTTTTTTTAAAATATAATATTGACTTCTACCCAGATGACTCGCAAATTCCTGATATTAACCCCAAGTCCTCTCCCAAGCTTTGGACACTGGCTTCAAATCAACTGCCAACTAAACGGTCAGCCTGGAGTCTTAGCGGCACCTCAAAACCACTGTCTAAAATACAGCCCTTCCTATTTGCTCTTACACCTAGCCTCCCCCCGCCACCAACCCTCCCTTTCCTTCCTCAGCCACATGTATTCCAAAGCTTAAACTTTGTAGATTCTCCCTCCTCAGCATCTCGTCTCAGATTCCTCGCTTTCTTTCCATTTCATGCGCCCGTCCTTTCATGTGGCTCTTTTCTCCCTCTTAGACACCTGCCCTGTCACTCTCACTTTCAATCCATACAAAGCTGCCAGTTGCACCTTTTCTTTGTTATGGCTCTGATTATTCCTCTTCACTGGATGAAAGCTTTCTGCGATTCTCCTTTACCTACAAAACTTAAAAGAAACCCTTGGTCGGGGGCCCAAGTCTCTGTCTCCCNCCATACAAAGCTGCCAGTTGCACCTTTTCTTTGTTATGGCTCTGATTATTCCTCTTCACTGGATGAAAGCTTTCTGCGATTCTCCTTTACCTACAAAACTTAAAAGAAACCCTTGGTCGGGGGCCCAAGTCTCTGTCTCCCATGGCCTCATCCTCTGGCTTTTACCTCCCACCACTACCTATTCAGCCTGGCAGGCTACAGTCCACGGGGTCACAAGAGTCGGACACGACTTAATGACAAAATCATCACCACTGCCTCCCAGGTGGCACAGTGGTAAAAATTCGACCTCAGTGCAGGGGACGCAGAAGACGTGGGTTTGATCCATGGGTCAGGAAGATCCCCTGGAAGAGGAAATGGCAACCTGAAGTAGTATTCTTGCCTGGAAAATTCCGTGGACAGAGGAGCCTGGTGGGCTACAGTCCATGGGGTCGCAAAGAGTCAGACACAGCTGAGTGACTGAGCACACAAGTGCTGTTTACTCAGCTTCCCAATTACAAAGATCTTGTCTGTTCTCCACAGACATTTCACAGACTCCCATCTCAGTGGCTTTCTCAAGCTCATGTGTCTTCCTAAAATATTCTCCCCCTACAATTACTGTAAAAATGTATGTATCCTTCAAAATTCCCTTGAAATTGCCATTCCTTCCTCAATCCCGAAAACTAGTATAATTACCATCTCTTTCTTTCTCCCCTAAGTTACTTAGATGTTTTACTTTAAATTTATAATTATTTATCAGCAGGCTTCAAACCAGAAAGTAAGCTCCTAAGACTGGGACTAGATCTTACTTGTTTCTGAATTCTCTGGAGGAGTTAATACATTGCCTTAAAGGCTTTCTTTAAAAGTGAATTGAATTGAACTGAACTGAAATACCGATGAAGAGGTCTGATGACAGTGTCCTTTATTCCTCATCTCCAGAGTAAAACGTCCTGAGAACTACTTCTTAAGAACAATCTGTGAGCTACAGAGCAGTTAAAACATTCAAACTTGAACTTGGATGGCCATCCCCTATATCTGGTGAAAACTGACTTCAAGGACTTCTGGAAGTAGTTTTTTTTCCTTTAAAATTCTGAGATGACATGATAGAAGCAGGTGACTCAGCAGGTTTCTGGAGTTGGACATCAACTGTCCTGAATTCTTGTTTATTCTTGCACGTGAAGTCGCATTTATGGACTGACATTTTACTGATGCTCTTCAGGAGGTAAAGATTTAATTAATAGACAGTTAAGGCTTTCAAGTTTAAGATCCTATGAAACTCTAGGAGAAGGGTCCATGTCATTGTTTGTTTGTTTTTACCAAGGTATTCACAGGGCCTGGAAAACATCAGTGTGTAATACATTTTTATCAAATAAATTTGATGGGGAGATGATACCTGACCAAAGAGCTAATCAAATTAAAATTCAAGGTAGCAAAAGATTACACAAAAACACAAGATAGTAAAGTTACTGCATTGTATTAATCCTTGAATTCTTCACCCCACTATCATCCCATCTAGTGCCTAGAATAACCCAGACGGGCATATTAGAGCTGGAATAACCTCAGGTGTCACGGATACAAACTTCCACCCAGTGCAAGACCAGCTTTCAAGCGTCCTTGACAAAATCTCTTCCAGTTTCTACTTTAATTCCCTCAAGAATAGTAAGCTTGCTGACATCTACATTGTTGGACAGTTCTCTATGTTAAAAAGGCGCTTCCCATACTGAGCCAAAAGTTGGCTTCTTATAAATTCCACCCACTGGTCCTAATTCTGCCTCCAAAGTAACACAGTGAATATCTATTTTCTCTTCCATGTGATGGCCTTCCCATGTCTGAAGACACGTCTCCACCATGTGAACTATTCTCCGTTCCCTGCCCCCCATGCCTCAACCATTCTTCCTGTGACCTGGTTTCAAAGCTATTTGTCACGATCATTACCCACCTCTGAATGTGCTGCAAACATGCTACCCACTGATCCTCTAAAATGTGATTCCCAGACCTGAACAAAATACCTTATTTATGCTCTATCTCAACTGTTACCTTCTATGATCTGAGTCCCATCCATCTCTTAAAGAAGCCTATGAGTACACCAAATTTTGTGAAGCTTGGTAATTATTTGCTTACACTAAGTGTAGAATTTTGTTAAAAATTCATGCCCATTTTAGATAAACTCACCTACCCCAAGTCTCTCATCCTCTGATTTTTCAGTTGTCATAGGACTTGACCATGGCCAAAAAGAATGTTAAGCAGGTATTCCATTTTACACAGGGACTGGTAGGAGTACGTGGTAGGTAAGGAAAGGAGCTCTCTGCTAACTAGCTAGGAGACCATATGCAAACCACTCTCCATTCCACCTGCCAAATGGTACATTAATATATTGCTCAAATAAGAAAGTTAGACGTGAAAGGGATTTGAAAAATTGAACTGAAGACTTAAAAGGAAATATTAATATGATTTAGTCTCCAGTAAATCCCCAGTGCCCTCCAACTATCTCCTGGTAGCTGCCACCATAATCTCCAGGCCTCTCTCATATGCTGGTGATGGGATTAACCTTGCTCAATGGTCTAGTGCCCAGGAAAGAACAAGAGCACCCTTAACACCTGCGTGATCATGGCAACCCACTTAACCTTATGGAAATTGTCAATATCCTCCAGCCAAAGACCACCAGGCTCACACCTGTAGTTGAATATGTTGGGGTTATTACTCTTTCAATCAAGGGAGGATGCACGTCATGGCAAAGTGCTATCTCAGGAAAAGGGTGCTGGAAAGAACCGTTTGTAGCATCTCGGCCTTGGTTGGGTGATTTGAGACAGGGTCCAAGGAAATGAAGGTTTGCTCCATACTGAGTGCTGTCAGAAAGTGGGGAAAAGCCTATGGTTGGGTATCTTAATAAATCTCATGTATAGTGAGAATTACTGGTAAAGAAGTAGGTGTCACTCATTCTAAGTGGGTTTTCGGTATTTGTGGGTGGCGTGGTGGCCTTGTTTTTGTTATGTTTAGATAAAATTATAAAATACCCTTGCTTTGTCTCATTTTATTATGGTCTCAGAATAACCTTGTCTGAGTTTAGTGTTCTGCAAGATTGTTTATATCCATCAGGAGAATAACATGATCTAGCTGTGAGGGCCAGGCCAGCTTTCAGATGTCAGGGCCTTCTCTTTTTTTCTTTCTCAAAGTTAATTTAACTGTTTGTTAACCTCCTTGCATATCAATTACTTCATCTAGAAAACAGAAATAATACCCTTACCATTGTGGTCAGGGATCAAAAGTGCTCATGTGTGTGGAAATGCTTTGTCAACTCTGTGGTTGCTTTCTAACTACGGGGCTGCCTTGCTCAGCTCTGGGCTCCTCGATCTATGCCTGCAAACATTCTTGAGTTTTACTGGGCCCTCTTAGGCCATCACCCCTGAGAAGAAAAATCTTACCTGTAGCTTTATAGTTGAGCCCTCTGTGGAAGCTGCTCTTGAACTCTTCTGATAAACCTCCTACCACAGATGAAGGCAGCCAGTTTCTGTATTATTGGGCAGTGAATTATCTCCTCTGCCAGCTGGACCTGATCTCTCTGGTGGAGCAGAATCAAGCAGGCCTGAGATCATCTTATCACATAGTGCAGTTGGATAATGAAGTTTGGTATATATTTGGTTAATAAATAATTACATTCTTATAATCAAAACATCATTGGAGACGTATTCTTGACCAAGCCTCTTTATAGTTAAGGATCAGGTAATGAAAGACCTCCTGAGTTTAGTTTTCTGTGATCTCTTGATTGGGGTCATCTGAAACTACGTAAGCCAGAAAGACACAGGGCTGGATCTAATCCATTTCCTTTGCTTTTAGATCCTTACCTGAACCAATGAGGATTTCAACACTCGCATCAATATTTTATTTTTTCTTCTGTAATGTGTCTCGGGCATAACTTTTTAGGGATCTAATAATATGGACTATAAATTCTTTAAGGTGCAGACTGGCTAGAGACAAAAACTGTGATTTTAACTCAACTCATGTAACATTTGGGCATAATACCAGTGCTCAGTGCTGGAGATATAGAGAAGAATTAAATGCAAGCTCTACCTTCAAAGAGCTTGTACTTTTAAGGAAAAGATAGTACGTGGTGGAATATATTGAGTGGTACAATGGGTGTCAAGAAGAGTGGGGTTTCATTCTACCTTAAGGGATAAAGGAAGACATCTTGCAAAAAAAAAAAATTTTTTTTTTTGCTAGAGTTAATCTACATGACTTGGTTTGCAAATCACCTAGCTACTATGTTGCTGCTGCTGCATCGCTTCAGTCATGTCCAACTGTGCGACCCCATAGACGGCAGCCCACCAGGCTCCCCCATCCCTGGGATTCTCCAGGCAAGAACACTGGAGTGGGTTGCCATTTCCTTCTCCAATGCAGGAAAGTGAAAGTGAAGTCACTCAGTCGTGTCTGACTCTTCGAGACCCCATGGTCTGCAGCCTACCAAGCTCCTCAGTCCATGGGATTTTCCAGGCAAGAGTACTATGTTACATCTCCCATTTTCTCCACAATACTAGCCACTGTGTTACTAGCTACTAGTAGCTCCATTCTCCTAGCNCTTATGATTATACAGTGGAAGTGAGAAATAGATTTAAGGGCCTAGATCTGATAGATAGAGTGCCTGATGAACTATGGAATGAGGTTCGTGACACAGGAGATAGGGATCAAGACCATACCCATGGAAAAGAAATGCAAAAAAAGCAAAATGGCTCTCTGGGGAGGCCTTACAAATAGTTGTGAAAAGAAGAGAGGCAGAAAGCAAAGGAGAAAAGCAAAGATATAAGCATCTGAATGCAGAGTTCCAAAGAATAGCAAGAAGAGATAAGAAAGCCTTCTTCAGCAATCAATCCAAAGCAATAGAGGAAAAGAACAGAATGGGAAAGACTAGAGATCTTTTCAAGAAAATTAGAGATACCAAGGGAACATTTCATGCAAAGATGTGCTCGATAAAGGACAGAAATTGTATGGACCTAACAGAAGCCCCTAGCAGGGAAGCTGCTAATAAGCATCCTATGACAGACAGGACAGGCCCCCAGAGCAGAGAACCAGCCCGTCTAAAACAACAACAGTGCTGGGCTAAGAAAGCTGGTCTAGGCCTACACGGCCAGACAACTGTGTGCACGCCGCCCCTCCCCTCTAAAAACACAGAGCGGGGGGACACAGTCCCCTGGCTGCTTCCTCTCAGCACTCTGGATGCCACCTTTCACACCCCACTTGGGCCACATGTGAAGTGACCTCCGCCATGGCTGCTGTGTCCTGTGACACAGCCTTGGAGAGACTAAGCGCAATAAAACAGTGACCTGGGCGTCAGCTCCAATTGCAGGAGCGGGAGGTTAGACAGCCTTGCTGATTGAGGCCACGGATTATGAGAGTGAGGCTGTGCCAAGTCTGAGAGGCTTTGGGAGGGAAGCAACTCTCCCAGGGGAGAAGTGGCAGAAGGCAAAGGAGCTGGCTGCACAGAGTGCTGTTACTGCCTTTCCGGCAATGCCACCCCAGCGACGCCAGAAATGGAGGCAAGAGCTCGGGAAAATGGGCAGGTGCATGGAAGGTCTTGGGAGGGGGTCAAAGTGGGCCTGGGTGGGGAGAGCTAACATTTACACACTCCCCACTATAGGCCTGGCTCTGTGCTAATAATGGTCCAAATGGATCATCTCATTTAACTCCACAGCCTAGTGAGAGCAGATTCATGATCTTATTTTACTGATGAAGAAGTGAGACTCTGACAATGAGTAACACCCAAAGTCAGCCATGGCACTGCCTCTCCAGGCATGGCTAGGCTCCCTCCCCAAGGGCTCTCATGGGACCACATGCCTCTGAGTTCGTTCCACAAATAGCAAATTCATGCCCCACAGGAAAAACACTCTGCACACAGAGAAACCCGATGAATTTCTCTCCATCAGCATGGAGTTTCCAGGGTGAACGCTTGTTTCAGTTTGGGATATGGGAACTATTCTTAAAGGGATGGGAGTCCCTAGAAAGAACTGCCTTGAGGTCTTAGCCTCAAGTACAAAGATTGAGTGGGAGCCTTCTGGGGAACACCCAAAGAGGGAACCCTAAGGGCTTGTCCTGGGGATAAGAAGGCCTTCAGGAGGGCTGTGCGTGGCTAGCTGCCAGAGGGTTAAATCCCTGGTTGACATGGAAGCCATAAAGGCTTCTGGGAACTCTGTGGAGTGGTTGAGGATTTCTTGGGAGGCACAGAAGGCCATGTGAAAACAACGTTGTCTTTTAGGGATTATAGGATAATCTAGGCCCCATGACTCCCTGAGGAAGGGAGGTGAGATGGGCCCAGTGAAGGTGGGGGTTGGGGGAGGAGTAGAGGGAGTAAAAAAGCGTCTAGCTTTCTCACCACCAGACGAGCCAGGGCGCCAGCTATGAGCCCAGGGCCCAGAAAGTGTCACCTCCTCACAGCCTCACTGAAGGAGTAGCTTAGTCATTCTAGGCAGAAAGGAAAGAGACAGATCCGGGCTCCTGGCCAGGGTCAACTTACTCTTTCTAGCCTTGCCATTGCCTTAGTTTCCCCTTTGGAAAACTGACTTATCGCCTGCCAAAAAACACAGCAGCAAATACTTCTGAGCCCGTGTCATACAAAAGGCCACTCTAATCAAGTAACAGATGCCTCAGTCCAACACAGCGACTGTTCCTGATTAACCACACTCCCGCACACGGGCTGAAAATAGTAGATGCGGGATTTATGGTCACAGAGGGAGCAGATCCTGAAGCCAGTCCAGTTGGGGCTCCTACCCTCTCTCAGAGGAGCAGCCAGGCAGCTCCAAGTGGTACTGAGGTTAGAAGTGGCCAGCTCGACAATACTTACTATAGTCGTCTTCCCTTCTTGGATCTCCACCACTACAGAGATAAAGGGGAAAAATTAGGTCAGCCATTTAATAAGGAACAGGGAGTTTTAAACAATAGCTTAAACCTTACACACGAAGGAAGATGAAGCTCTCTGTCTGCACCTCCCATGGCCTCCACTCGGGGGTTGCAGGGTTTGCCGCCCAGGGCCTGGCTCTGTGCCCAGCAGGCTGTGCAGAGCAGTGCTCAGGTGCTTCAGTCGTGTCCAACTCTTTGCGACCCCGTGGACTGTTGCCCACCAGGATCCTCAGCCCATGGGGATTCTCCAGGCAAGAATACTGGAGTGGGTTGCCATTTCTCCTCCAGGGGATCTTCCCGACACAGGGACTGAACCCATGTTTCCTGTGGCTCCTGCACTGCAGGCAGATTCTTTACTGCTGAGACACTGGGGAAGCCCATAAAATAAGGGCTCCTGCAAAGCAGGAGACACCAATTTGATTCCTGGGTTGGGAAGATCTGCTGGAGAAAGTATAGGCTACCCACTCCAGTATTCTTGGGCTTCCCTGGTGGCTCAGCTGGTAAAGAATCTGCCTGCAGTGNAAGCAGGAGACACCAATTTGATTCCTGGGTTGGGAAGATCTGCTGGAGAAAGTATAGGCTACCCACTCCAGTATTCTTGGGCTTCCCTGGTGGCTCAGCTGGTAAAGAATCTGCCTGCAGTGCGGGAGACCTGGGTTTGATCCCTGGGTTGGAAAGATCCCCTAGAGAAGGGAAAGGCTACCCACTCTAGCATTCTGGCCTGGAGAATTCCATGGACTGTATAGTCCATGGGGTCACAAAGAGTCAGACCGGACTGAGTGACTTGCACTCTCACTTTTCCTGCAGGCTGGGTGAGGGCAAATCCAGATGCCCGTATCAATCACCTCTGAGATTAAGGATCTTCACACTGTTTCTGCCTTTCTGAGCCAAGATTTATCTTGGTTTCATCCAAGGTACTTGGCAAGATTTTGCCCTACTGTGGCTAGCAATCATGGCCTAAAAGCTAAGGGGTTGGGGGTGGACAGAGGCCATAAAAAGACCTTCAAAAGTACCCATTGTATGTGTTCTTTCAGGAAGAGAAACCAGAGAAATGTGGTTCCTGACCCTGACCAGTCTGAATCTACAATGCAGCACCCAGGGGCCCCACAATGGGTAATAATGAGGTCAATTCGCTCTCAGAACATCTTGAGAGCCTTGTGTTAAACCTGTATAAAGGCAGCTATCTCTCCTCCCTGCAGAGATGCATTTTGTTATCCACACTGGAGAGGGAAGAGTGACAGGAACGAGGGGCCTGCAGGTACAGGGTTGGGGTTGGGGCAGAATTTCAAAGAGAGGACTGCAGGGCCATCCTGAGAGGGACTCCCTCAGCTCTTCGCCTATTTAGGAGAGAGGCAGTCAGAAAAGAACCCGAGGGCAAAACAATTTCATTGCATGCATGTCAGGCTGTACTTATGTCCTCTTATTTAACCAGGATGCAGAAAGACAACTTCAACAATATCCTAAGGGAGAACCAAGCTCATAACCCACATTTGGCAAATAAAATCAAACAGAAGGTTCTTGGAGATTCTCCCATGGTCGCCCAGTTTCTTTGGAAAGAGAGAACCCGTGGCTTTTGGCACAGGAACTGGCACACTGCAGATGCTCCATAAACGCTAGGGAGCAAAATATTGGTCGTGATGCCCTTCTAACTGCTAACTACCGTAACAGAAAATGTGAGTGCACAAAGCTATAGCTAGGCTGCAAATTGTCTCCCCAAATGCTAAAACCATATTTTAACAGCAGCTTGGCTACTGCAGTTAGTTCTACTCAGCTCAAGTCAAGGAAAGAAGCAGTACAGATTAGAAAGAACCTAAGGTTAACTTTGTGAATTTAATGAAAGTTACGGACCTCGCCCTAGAAACACGTCCCTCGGTGTACACACAATTAGACATGGATTACAGGAAGCTCACAGACCCCTGCAGCTATGTACCTAAATGGTAAGACTGGTTTTCCCTCAGTGGTGGCAAGAGGTGATTTTCTAAAGTTTCTAAAATAAACATGTACTTCTTTTGCAATAAAAAATAAGCAGTAAAAACAGAGAGGCTAAGAAAAAAAAGTGAGGCAACTCGAACCCACCCAGAGGCCCAGGGCAGCATCTGTGATCACTGAGCTCTGTGACTGACACCAAATTGGACCCAGACTGCCTGGAACTATCCCCCATTCGTTTTCTGGGCACGGCCATTCATAAAGACCCATTACTCCAAACAACCAATCTGAGAGCCCCTCAGTTGAGACTTCACACACACAAGGGAGTGACAACTGGCCAGAAAGGCCCTGAGGCTTTCCCCAGAGAACACTATAGTTACTAATCAACTCAAAGACAAACTAAGCTTCTCTCCCTAAGACAAAATGCGTCACCCCACGCATGGATCTACTTGTTCCCAAGAGACCCGCCTAAACGGGATGTGGGTGAGACTCAACCTGGTACTCAGTCTGGAGGCCAGCACATCTGCAGGGGGAAGGTCACTGCGCTGCGTCAGCTTACAAGAGCATCGGGGCAGGAGGGCCGAGCCCTAGCCCAGCTGGGCACCCAGGAAACTTTGCAAATCTGCAAAAACCAAGTTGGAAGAGGGGCGGAGGATGACCCAGTCAGAGTAACAGCAGGTGAGGGGGGCAGTACAGGTTTTTAAGAATCCCGATAGGAAACAAAAGGAGAGACCTACTCCAGAATCACTTGAGTCGGCATGAGATCAGCACCCTGAAGTGAAACAGACCAACATGTGCTTCCCCTCTCCGTGGAGGCACTTGGGTCTTAACCATGAGGTAAACAAGTCGAGCAAAACACACATCACTCCCGGCAAAGAACCAAACCCTGAAGTCATCCCACTGGCCCCTGGAAGAGAGATCAAAGTCCATGGCAAGCTCCACTATTCATAAGCTCCCCACACAGCAACTCTGAGCCAGTGAATCATCTCACTATAAGTTAGCGGGTAAAACAATAGGCAGATGCTTATCTCATAGAGACGATTTGTCAAACGAGGAGGAATGACTTGAAAACTCATATGGAACTGAGACTGATCAGGGCAGTATCTCAGTGCAGGGGCTGAGGACCCACTGGAGCCTGAAGAGGCCCTAGTAGATTTCAGGCCTCTCAAAACAGAGATAGGAATCAAAACAGTATTGCTTTTCAGCATGCATACAAAAACATGTCAAAACCAAACAAAACCTGAGATCCATTTTGTCCCTGGCCTCCTCTCCATTCAAGAGAAGTGGGGGTGGTTAAGAAAAGCTGGACTAACAGGAGATCATTAGTCACTAACTGAAAACTTGTTTAGAAAAAGATGGAATTGCCCTTGTGTTCTGAGATGTGGCTGGATCAAGTAAACTAAAGAAGCAGTTTTCTAAACCAAGATTAAGGGCCAAGATCTTACACATCACATAATCTGTGCCACAGGAAGCAAGGCATTTGCTGAGCAACCGTGGAGTGTACGACTGGGCTCCACCCACCGTGGAGAGCTCCCCTCTAAGAGGAGACACAGTCTTTGCCCTAGAGGAGAAAAGAGAACTAAACCAAGCATGGGAACTTCACTCTAATAAAGTCCATGCCTCGTAAAGAGGTCCTTTGAGTACTTCAGTAAATACTCGCCTAGGATGGAGTCCAAGATAACTGAATTGTAACTCTAGAGCAAACAGCATCCCGGTGAGATTGCAGTGAGGCAAAAAGAACTCGATGGCCACACAAACAGACACAGAGAACTGCGGTGGGATAAAGGCCCAACTGTTTAGTAAAGGAGGAAGTGAGGGGAGATGAATGACAAGGGCTGGAGGGAACTCCTGCAGGAAGTGCCCAGAGGACCGATGTCCTTCTCGCAAAGGCTCCATGGAAATCAAGTCCCAAGCAGGGCACGAAGGGATGGAGTAACTGAATGGCAAGGTGGCTAAAGGGCAGCACCAATGATCCTACACAGCATTCTTGGCAAGTGTGGCCATTGACTACTTTTCTCAAACTCCTCCCTCCCTCAAGACTGCTCCCTTCTGCTCATCTTTAACTCTGCCACAAAAGTTTTCTGATTCTCTCACCACCTACCCTTTCCTTTTCCCTTGGATCTGAGGGAACTTCCCTCTGCACTATCCTTCAAACAAGGAGTCTCACTGCTACACAAAAATCTCTTTTCACTAGCAGGTTACACTGGACCATGTCTTTTGAATTCTTTAAAGCCTCCAACTTGCTCACTTCTATCTCAAAGCTTTTAGTTACAGGGCTGTCCATCCCGCAAGGCATATCCTTTTCTGAAATGCGAGGTCCTCCAGAAAGCTCCCTGAGCTAACTGGTAAAGAAGAAAAACATTCCCTTCAGCTTTTACTTCTTTCAACACACTCTGCTCTGAGGGTCTGCCAGATCATTATTGCTCATTTAGAAAGTCATATGTGTTTATTACTCTTGTTTTAAATGCTTTCCTTCAAAGGGCTCTAAGAGTGACAAGGCAGGAACAACGTCTTATCTCTGCTAGGTCTCACGGTGTCAATCATGAAGTCAACTCCAGCAAGTTAACTGATAAGAGCTTTTAGGGAAGGGAGGGAGCCACCGACAAGCCCTGCCGTGGAGCACCAAAGTGGTGTCACTGGTGGAGATGGAAGATTGCTGGCCCTACTTCTGACTCCAGCACTTACTAGCTGTGTGATGCTGGGCACAGCTACTGAACAGCTCTGGACCAGATTTCATTTGTAAAAATGCCAGTAATACCTACCCTTAAAGGCTGTTGAGAAGACTGAAAAGTGTATGTGGAAAACCTGGCAGAGTGCTTGCAGCAGGCACTTAGTAAACCACAATTTCCACTGTTTGCCTTCCCTTAAGTCTTGCTTCTTCCATAATCATCTTTTTTGGTTCTGTATGTCCCTCTGGTCAAAGATCAGACCAGGCTTTCTCAACAGCAGCAGGACTGGTATTTCAAGCCAGGTGGTTCTTTGTTGTCGGGGGCTGTCCTGTGCACAGGAAGATGATTAGCAGCATCCCTGGCTTCTACCACCACACACTCAGCTGTGAAGACCAAAAATGTCTCTGGACATTGCCAAGTGTCCCTGAGAGAACAATCTGCCCTTGATTGAGAATCATTGCTTCATACAGAGAGCTTCTACAGGCAGGAGCAGTAGTGCTGAGTGCCCAAGAACTCTGACTAAAATTAAAGAGTACTATCATATCAGAAAAGTAGAAATGCTTGAATGTTTTCAGCAATACGCCAGCTCCCTCTCTGTGACTTTAAATTCTATGTATACAATCAGTTCAGTTCAGTCGCTCGCTTGTGTCTGACTCTTTGCGACCCCATGAATCGCAATATGCCAGGCCTCCCTGTCCATCACCAACTCCTGGAGTTTACCCAAACTCATATCCATCGAGTCAGTGATGCCATCCAGCCATCTCATCCTCTGTCGTCCCCTTCTCTTCCTGCCCCCAATCTCTCCCAGCATCAGGGTCTTTTCCAAATCTATACAATATTATTCCTCAAATATACCAGCCAGGACCAGTCAAAATTAGCTATACGTGTAATTCTTTTGGCTTTACACATAATGGATAGAATCGCAAGAGAAAGTTGTTGGTGTTGTTTTTAATTTAAAGGCTTTGGAGATAGGTGGTTCTCAAGAAAAGTATAAGCTAAGCTAATGCCTTCAAGTAAGATCATATCAATTATTTGGCTTTTAGGTCTGACAGTAACACAGAGAAGTTATCAGGTATTCATGGTGAGGAAGACTTCAAATATTCATCTCATCATATAGCCATCTCTCCAAGTGAAAAATTCAAATCTCAAATATTCCTTTGTAAAAAAAAACAAAACAAAACCAAAACTATTCCTTTTGCCTACCCTCTGGGAACATGGCAAAGAGCTGTTTTCAACTTTTAATTCGAAATGGATATGTGCATTGTAGCTGTTAATGTTTGACACTTGGTAGATGCCATCAAAAATGTTACAGGCTTGGAATTCCCTGGTGGCCCAGTGTTTAGTAGGACTCTGTGCTTTCACTGCAAAGAATCCAAGTTTGATGCCTGATTGGGGAACTAAGATCCCACAAGCCAAGTGGCGTGGCCAAAAAAAAAAAAAACAACAAACAAACCCATGAGCATATGCCTATNGTTTAGTAGGACTCTGTGCTTTCACTGCAAAGAATCCAAGTTTGATGCCTGATTGGGGAACTAAGATCCCACAAGCCAAGTGGCGTGGCCAAAAAAAAAAAAACAACAAACAAACCCATGAGCATATGCCTATTTTACAGCATAGGAACACATGAAACAACTTTCCAAGTCCTTTTTACCATCAGCGTGATCTCTTCGGCATCTTTCTTTATCAATGCATTAGTTCATTTAACACTAAGGAGGCAGTACCTGGATTTTGTTTTTCTTTCTAGCAAATGTTCCATCTTCCCTTCATAGCTAAAGTCTTCAAACACCTATTTCCACTTCTTCATTAATTCTCTCTTTAATTTTCCCAAACTGGATTCCTTATCTACTGAAAACTTACAAAAGACTTTTTCTGAGACAAATCCAATGCTCCCCTTGTTAGGCTCTCTCTCTCTCTCTTTTTTTTTTTTGACTTTTATGCTTCCCCTGGCAAAATGATCACCATTTTCCCCTGGATTTATCTCAGTTTTAGTTAAAGGATATGCTACTCCAGGTCTTAAACACACACACACAAAAACACTTCTTTGCACATTATTTATCCTTTCCTGCTTCCAGCAGTGCACAAAGGAAGGTTATGTACTGAAAAGACCTTTCCATTTTCCGCCAGATTCCATCCTTTTATGAGCCTATTAAAGACACACCCCCTTCAGGAAAACTTCCAATTCAGTTTGCTGTTTCCAGTAACCAAATCTCTGATTTGGTCGCTAAATCATGTCCACCTCTTTTACGATCCCGTGGGCTGTACCTACCAGACTCCTCTGTGCATAGGATTTTTCAAGCAAGAATACTGGAGCGGGTTGCCATTTCCTTCTCCAGGAAATCTTCCCAGACCCGGGAATCAAACCCGTGTCTCCTGCATTGCAGGATTCTTCACCCGGTGAGCCATCGAGGAAGCCCCAAACACCTAATACCTAAATTGTATTCATTGGAGAGTATTGCATCATCTCATTTGAACCTAACTTCTCAGGAACCCCTTGACAGTTTGAAGTATAGCACTTCACCTTCAGCAAGCTCTCAGTTCAATGTCAGGCTGCCTTTTCAGACTAAATGAAAAGCAAAACCACCATCCAGGACATGCCTGTTTCAGCTGTTTAATGGTCTTTCCACCGAACCTTCCACCTCTTAGACTAAGGGTTCGGGCAATGAAAGCTGCCATCAGATTATAGCATTTCAGATGAGAAACTGTAAAAGGAGGCCCAGGGAGGGTATCCAGCTGACCTGCCCTGATAGCGCAATAATTCTTTAGTGAAGGAGGCGGCGGTTCGAAGAATATGGAATAGAGAATTAACATCCAGTGCCTGTGTGCGTCGGTGCTAAGTCGCTTCCGTGTCCGACTCTTTGTGACCCTATGGACTGTAGCCTGCCAGGCTCCTCTGTCCATAGGATTCTCCAGGCAAGAGTACTGGAGTGAACTGTCATACCTTCCTCCAGGGGATCTTCCCGATCCAGGGATCGAACCCATGTCTCTTATGTCTCTTGCATTGCCAGGCCCTTAACAAAAAACTTTTCTGAACCCTAGGACAGGCTTCTGTTCTGCTCCTAAATAAGCAAGGCTTTCTCTCCTATCTTCATCCCCCTGGCCCCCCTCCCAGCCACCACCCATGAGGACACCCACGATGGGTGAGAGATCAAGGAAATAGCATCAGGGTTCGGAAGAAAACTGCTAGCATTCCCGGAGCGCAAACATCTCCGACGTTTCAGAATCGCGCGAAAGAAAGGGAGGGAGGNCCAGCCACCACCCATGAGGACACCCACGATGGGTGAGAGATCAAGGAAATAGCATCAGGGTTCGGAAGAAAACTGCTAGCATTCCCGGAGCGCAAACATCTCCGACGTTTCAGAATCGCGCGAAAGAAAGGGAGGGAGGGGCGCATGGGGGCAGAAAGAAGTAGCCTTCGTTTCTTCTCTTCAACCCTAGGAGGTCACTAGGACCCAGCACTCACCTTCCCTGAACCCGCGGGCTGGTGGCCTAGCCCAGCTGGTCACCGTCGGGCCTGTCAACAGCCCTCTGAGAAACCGTCCGCAGCCGGACACCAGCACATTGAGGGCCGCCATCTTGAACACTATCGCTGACCTCTTGTGCACTTCCGCTTCCGGAACGGNCCTAGCCCAGCTGGTCACCGTCGGGCCTGTCAACAGCCCTCTGAGAAACCGTCCGCAGCCGGACACCAGCACATTGAGGGCCGCCATCTTGAACACTATCGCTGACCTCTTGTGCACTTCCGCTTCCGGAACGGAGCGCGCGCGCAGCCGCAGTAGTGGGCAGGAAGGGTGCGTCATGTGAGCGTCCGGCTCCGTTACTCATGTAACTTCGATTTCCTCACCTCTCCAGCTCGGAGCAAAGCAGAGTAATGTGTGAAGCCTGTGCTTCGTTCTGAGAAGCTGGGGAGGTTTTTAGCTCCTGTCTGCCAGTCCTCGAAGTCTCCAGGGTCGCTTTCGTTCCCTGGAAGACTTCGGTAAAATCACATGCACTATCCTTATTTCTTTAAAACTTTTTCTTTACAAGTGAGATGTGGATTTTCAGCTTTTTGAGGCTGCGCCTAAGTCTGTACCAGAGAAGTTGAAATGATTAGGACAATGATTCTGGAACATCAGGTATCCCACAGATCTAGGATAGAATTAATACTCA
>SJYV01004357.1:404138-448571 GCA_006410875.1 Neotragus pygmaeus | reverse complement strand
GCTATGGTTTTTCTAGTAGTCATGTATGAATGTGAGAGTTGGACTGTGAAGAAGGCTGAGCACTGAAGAATTTATGCTTTTGAACTGTGGTGTTGGAGAAGACTCTTGAGAGTCCCTTGGACTGCAAGAAGATCTAACCAGTACATCCTAAAGGAGATGAGTCCTGGGTGTTCATTGGACAGACTAATGTTGAAGCTGAAACTCCAATACTTCGGCCACCTGATTTGAAGAGCTGACTCATTTGAAAAGACCCTCATGCTGGGAGGGATTGGGGGCAGGACGAGAAGGAGATGACAGAGGATGAGATGGCTGGATGGCATCACAGACTCAGTGGGCATGGGTTTGGGTGGACTCTGGGAGTTGCTGATGGACAGAGAGGCCTGGTGTGCTGCAGTTCATGGGGTTGCAAAGAGTCGGACCTGACTGAGCAACTGAACTGAACTGAACTGAAGCTTATTTCTTAGGGCTCAGCTCAAACTTCACTTCCACATTAGTCTTGCTTAATCTCCATATCACTGGTTCTCTGCACCAGATATCTCTCCATCTTAGTTGTTGTTTTCTTAGTTAAGTCGTGTCCGACTATTTTGACAACGTGGACTGTAGTCTGCCAGGTTATTCTGTCCATGGGATCGCCCAGGCAAGAATACTGGAATGGGTTGGCATTTCCTTCTCCAGGGGACCTTCCCAGACTGGGGACTGACAGGCAGATTCTTTACCACTGAGCCACCAGGGAAGCCCCCTCCATCTTAGTACCCTGTTCAATTATAGTTTTGTATCAATTTGTGTAATATGTGTCTCCCCATTAAACTGTAAGGTCCATGAAGGCAAGGACATTGGTTTTGTTGTTGACTCTCATGTCTCCAGCATTTAGTACAGTGCTTAAAACATAATGAGTGCAATATATATTTGTTGAGTGAATAAGTAGGACCTATTTTCTATGGCTTTTGTGAAGATTAGATGAGAAAAAAACATAAGTGCTCAATAACCATAATTTATTAATGTCAGTTACTGAGATGACCGTGTGCTAGGTACTTTTCATAAGTTTGACATACTTGTCTAATAACGAAATTTATAGTACCAAAAATAAAGCTCAGTTTTCTATCTTTTAGATTTGCAGGATGAACAGAATATTCCTCTAGAGCTATATAAGAAAGGAAAGCCATTTACACCTCAGTTCTTCCACATGGTGGTTAGGATATTGTTTTCCACACTTGAAGGGGGATTTTCTAGTTATCCTAGTCTGATTCATACATGGGGAAATAAGGCTTATGAAAAGGCAGAGCACAATATCTGATGAGGGGAGGAAAGGAGTCAATCTTCCAGTTGGGACGGTCACATTGGTGGACTAAGATGATGCAGAGCAGCTGCTGTATGGGGTACTTGAGTGGTATCAAGTAAGAGGAAAGAAGGAAAAATGTGGCACTGGGTTTCCTTAAAACATCACATTCAGAAAAGACAGGTCCCAGGAAGTGGGAACTTGAGAGAATGGTCAGTCTAGGAGGTGAGACAGACACATGGATTAGGAATGGAGCAGAGAATTTGGTGGTGTGTATGTCTAGGTGTTCTAGCCAGGGCAGGAAGTCCTCATCTGCCCTGGTAGCTTCTACTTTCCTTCTGTACAGATGACCTTGAACTCTTCCTGCTTGTACCACACCTCATGTTTCTTCTTTACAAGTCCCCAGCTTCTGGGGATCAACTGGGACCAAGGCAGTAACAGAGCCCCATCCAGGATTTGTTTTGGACACAGCGATTCAAAAGACTTGATTGTTAACCCTCTCTTTGTTATCATATCCTAATTTAATCAAAGTTTATTAAAAAATAAACTTGTATTTTCTATAAGAAGTAACATGTTATCACTGTAAAAAAAATGAATCAATGAAGAGAAAATAAATAGCCATAATCCAGACATAAGCATTATTTGCATTCAGCAAAATGAAATAATACTGTGTGTTTTCTTTGTCTTGTAATGTCTTCTTTTGATTAATCTTTGGCTGTGCTGGGTCTCTGTTTCTTTTGAGTGGGCTGTTCTCTAGTTTCAGTGAGTGGGATCTAATCTTTACTGTGGTATGAGGGCTTCTCATTGTGGTGGCTTCTCTTGTTGCGAAGCACAGGCTCTAAGCACACAGGCTCAGCAGTTTTGGCACATGGGCTTAGTTGCTCCTTGGCATATGGAATCCTCCCAGAGTAGAAATCAAATCTGTGTCCCCTACATTGGCAAGCAGATTGTTATCCACTGCACCACCATGAAAGTCCATATTTATTTATTTCACTGTGCTGGGTCTTAGTTGCAGTATGTGGAATCTAGTTCCCTGACCAGGGATTGAACCCGGACCTCCTGCACTGGGAGCACAAAGTCTTAACTACTGGACCACCAGGGAAGTCCCTTATTTTTTTGTGAAACCGTTTGTAATTAGTTTCTATGTGAAAAAAGAATTTTGTGAGACCAGATTTTGCTAAGAGACTAGCCCTTACCTAAAAAAAGTTGTTATTGAAGAAAGTATACAAGTTACCTACAATTGATGAATTTCCACAAAGGGAACACATTACCCCCACCAACAAGTAGAACATTACTAGCGCCCCCTTAGTGTCCCCTTCCAGACGCTACTCCCTGCTGCTGCTGCTGCTGCTGCTAAGTCGCTTCAGTCGTGTCCAACTCTCTGCGACCCCATAGACGGCAGTCCACCAGGCTCCCCCGTCCCTGGGATCCTCCAAGCAAGAACACTGGAGTGGGTTGCCACTTCCTTCTCCAATGCATGAAAGTGAAAAGTGAAAGTGAAGTCACTGAGTCTTGTCCAACTCTCAGCAACCCCATGGATGGCAGCCTACCAGGCTCCTCCGTCCATGGGATTTTCTACCAAAGTAATTATGACAAAATTACAAAAGTTATTCTGACTTTTAACACCATAAATTCCCCCCCTGCATTTGAACTTTGTAGAAATGGAATCTCATGTAGCATGCACTCTTTCCATCTACTTTCATCTGCTCACCAATGTCAGGTTTGTGAGATTCACCCACATTTTTATTATACATTGTCATCATTGTCCATTCTTATTGCATATAATGTTCCATTGTGATTATACTAAAATTTAGTTATCCTTTCTTTTGTTGATAGGATTTAGATAATTTCCAGTTGGGACTGTTACAAATAGTGATGTGATACACATTCTTCTATATGATTTTTGGTGAATACAAGGGCAAACTTCTCTTCAGAATATATCTAGGAGTGGAACTGTTGGCTTATAGGGTATGTGTGCACTCAGCTTAAGTAGATTTTGTCAAAGTTTTTTTAATTAAATTAAAATTTTAAATTTTTGGCTGTGTTGGTTCTTTGTTGCTTTGCAAGGGGTTTCTCTAGTTGGTGGTGAGCAGAGGAACCCTTTGTTGAGGTGTGCAGGCTTTTCATTGGGGTGGCTCCTCTTGTTGCAGAGCACAGGCTCTAGGCACATGGGCTTCAGTAGTTGTGGCACATAGACTCAGTAGCTGAGGCTCAAGGGCTCAATAGTTGTGGCCCATGAGCTTAGTTTTTCTGTGGCATGTGGAATCTTCCCTGACCAGGGATTAAACCCATGTTTCCTGCACTGACAGGCGGATTCTTATCCACTGTACCACCAGGGAAGTCCAAACAGTTTTCCATAGTAGTTTTACTGATTATGGTTGTTCCACATCCTTATCAATATTTTTTTTTTGGGTGCTTTTCATCTTGACCATTCTGGTGAGTACAGAGTAGGTTCTCATTGTGTATTTAATTTACATTTGGTACTTTGGCCACCTTATGCAAAGGGTTGACTCATTGGAAAAGACCCTGATGCTGGGAGGGATTGGGGGCAGGAGGAAAAGGGGATAACAGAGGATGAGATGGCTGGATGGCATCACCGACTCGATGGACGTGAGTTTGCGTGAACTCTGGGAGATGGTGATGGACAGGGAAGCCTGGCGTGCAGCGATTCGTGGGGTCGCAAAGAGTCCAACATAACTGAGCGACTGAACTGATGCCTAAATGAGGATGAGTCACTTGTCATATATTTACAAGCCATCTAGACATCCTCTTTTGTAAAGTGTCTGTTCAAGTCTTTGGCCCGTTTTATGTTGGGTTGTCTTTCTTATTGATTTCCAGAAGTTCTTTATATACTCTGAATACTTGTCCTTTGTTGGATGTATGTATAGCAAATGTCATCTCCCTCTCTTTGGCTGCCTTTTCATTCTTTTACATTGCAGTTGAACATTGAACAATGTAGGGGTTAGGCACCAATCTCCATGCAGTTTAAAATCTGAGTATAATTTGTAATTGAACCTCTGTACACAGGCTTCCTTCTATATGAGGTTTGTTCATAATCACTGTTCCATATCCATGGAACCAACCAACCAAAGATTGAATGGTACTATAGTATTTATTATTGAAAAAAATCTGCATGTGAATGGACCTATGCAATTCAAACCCATGTTATTAAGGGTCAACTATATTTTAAAAATAATAATTATATTTATTTATGGCTGTGCTGGGTCTCTGATGCTCTGTGTCAGCTCTCTAGTTGCGGCCAGTGGGGGCTACTCTCTAATTCCAGGTGGATTCTTTACCAGCTGAGCCACTAGGGAAGCCCAAGAATACTGGAGTGGGTAGCCTATCCCTTCTCCAGGGGAATCTTCCTGACCCAGGAATTGAACTGGGGTCTCCAGCATTCCAGGCAGATTCTTTACCAACTGAGCTATCAAGGAAGCCCAGTTGCCATGCTCAGGCTTCTCATTGTGGTGGCTTTTCTTGCCATGGAGCATGACGTCAAGGGCATGCAGACTTCAGTACCTGCGGCATGTGGGCTCAATAGCTGTGGCTCCCAGGCTCTAGAACCCAGGCTTAATAGTTGTGGTGCATGGGCTTAGTTGCTCTGCGTATGGGGTCTTCCTGGACCAGGGATGGAACCTGTGTCTCCTGCATTGGTAGGTGGCTTCTTTACCACTGAGCCACCAGGGAAGCCCCAACTGTGTGTGTGAGTGCTGTATATTTTTTGATAAGCAGTGTTTTTTATTTTAACATCATGTAATTTATCAGGTTTCTTTCCTTTGTTGTTGGCTTGTTCGGTTTGTATTCAATTTTTTTCCTCATCAAGGTCATGAAGATGTTCTCCTATGTAGTCTTCCACCTTTACATTGGGTCTTAAACTCATCTGGAATTCTTTTATTATGTGGTCTGAGATTGGGATTAAGATTCATTTTATTCCCCATGGCAATATTTAACTGACCTAGCATCATTTATTAAATATATTATAACTCCCCCCACTGAGTTTTATCTGATATAGATCTATTTCTGGAACCTCTGTTTGGTCTGTTTTTCATTGTCTGGAAGTGCCATTACTTGCTTAATCAATCCCCAATTACTAGGCATTTGTTTTTTTTCCTGCCTGGTGCTGGGTCTTAGTTGTGGTACACAGGATTTTGTTGCTGCATGCTGGCTCTCCGTTGCAACATACAGGATCTAGTTCCCTGGCCAGAGATGGAACCCAGGCCCCCTGCATTGGGAGTGAGGAGTCTTAACCACTGAACCACTAGGTTGCATTTAATTTAGACATATTTTTGAAGACCTATCTCCCTACTCCAAAAATAGCATCTCTTTTTTTTTTCATTAGTGAGTCTTACATACCTTGTTCCCAGTTGAGTAGGTTGTGGCTTTTGTCATTATTGGTTTTTCAAGTACAGCTGTACTGTGGGATATAATGGAGTGAGGGCCCTTCTCTGGGGGGCTGCAAAATGGTAGTTGCCACCCAATGAGGAGGTCCTTTCAAGAGTCAGAGGGCTGTTGGCAGATTCACTCTCATGCACGGGAAGGAACTATTTCCAGCTGCAATAGGAACAGGCCACCAAGACGCCTCACTGTGTGCACATGTATGAGAGAAAGGAGGCCGATGAACAACTCCTTATCCTGACACAATCTTCTGCCCACCTCCTCTTCCCAGGAACCCAGCCCCCTTGCTTTCACCCCATTTTCCAAGAAAATCCTCCTTCTTTCCTCTGAGATCCTTCTTGGACCCTAGATCTTAGACCTGGAAAGAAGTCAAGTCCCAAGTAAACTGTCCTAATGAAGATGTTCAGGGACACATTCATAACAGAGGAGCCCAGGAAAATGTTCATTTCCCCAAGAAAAACTTGCAGCAGAGATGATCTGTTTGGTCTCAGTGACTTGCTGCTGGCCAACGGGATAGCTGGCTCAGGTCAGAGCAAAAGCAAGCGTTAGGAAGCCCTGGGTGGGTCAGCCTGTCTATGGCTTCGGGGCTGAGGAAGTCCTGGTCCCAGCTGTGGATGAGTGTGCTCGCTCTTTCAGCCCTCCTCCCACCTCGCCCAGGAAGAGGGGGTCAGAGCCAAGAGCCACACAGATGTTCGCTGTGAAGAAGCAGCAGCTG
Organism: Neotragus pygmaeus; assembly: GCA_006410875.1. Taxonomy (NCBI): domain Eukaryota; kingdom Metazoa; phylum Chordata; class Mammalia; order Artiodactyla; family Bovidae; genus Neotragus; species Neotragus pygmaeus. The sequence goes on along the minus strand of SJYV01004357.1, from coordinate 442,182 downwards.
CAAAAAGGCTCATGAAAGTGGAGAGAGCTGATAGGGTAGAGACAACGGTGGGAGGGGGCCCCACAAGCAACTGGGAGAAAGGGCTGGCAGAGCGAGGGACAGGGATGGTCCTGTTTGCTTTTTCCTAATTAATGTGGTTTCCTTACAAATCCCCCTGCTGATTCCAGCTGGTCAACTCAAACCATAACAACACGTGGCCTGCCCGGGCCAGGACCTGAGGCTGCTGGCCTCCCCACAAGGGTCTGGTTTCCTCTGTGGCCACTGCCCCTCCTCCCCAAGTGGCTTTGTGCAGATGAGGGAAGGGACAGCACCCTAGTTGGGGCTGGGGGTGCCAGCCAGGGACTGCTGGCTTTCAGCTCGCCTGGCTGCTTACCTCAGTTTCCTACGACCTTTAAAAAAGGGCACTTTTCTGCTTGTTTGGGCTGCTGCTTCCAAACAGGTATGGGTGGGGGTGGATGGAGAGACCTTGGACAAAGAACCTCTTGCTTACTGATGGCCTCTCTACCTACAGGTGTGCCCTGATTGACGCAATGGCCCTGGGAACCATCGGGGTGTGTCCTCGCTCATTCAGTGTTTTCCAGGGTTGTTTCATTTCCTCATTGGGACTTTACTGTGTCCAAGTTATTCATCTTATCCCCTTATTCCTTCTTGGATTCTCTTTCCCAGCAAGTCTCAGCTGAGCAACTACTATGTACCTTTTGTGAACAAATGATTACATGCCTCAGGGGAACACTTTCCAAGGATAAAAGTTCTTGTCTGATAAATATGTTGTAATAAACTGGATGGTTGACCTGGGCTTGTTTGCTTTCTCTTCCTTCCCCCATCTTCCCTGCAAAAATTCTTTAAAAAATAAAATAAAACACACATTCAGGAAATGTACATAAAACTTGACTGTGCCATATAATAGATTAATTGCAAAGCAAAACTGGTTTATTTCTATGCTAGATCACTTGGGCATGCTGCTACCCTGATATGGATAGGGGGAGAAATCCAAGAGAAGTGGGATTGGTGGGAAGTAGCTTTAAGGGCCTTCAGCACCCTAGAACCTTTCCAGAAAGTGAGACCAGAGGAAGGCAACCCCAAAATAGAACTGCCAGAGGAGGGAGAGCGGGCCTGCAGTGCCCTTTGTGTCCATCTTCAGACTGAGGCCAGGAGACATGCCAAGAGAGTATATCCTAGTCTGGACCCCCAGCGCTTGGCTGGCATTCACCTCACTCCATCTTCAGCCAGTGGTGGGGCCAGTGAGACCCGCTCCACTCAGTTGCCACACAAACCAAGCAAGCCCTGGCTATGACTGGGCATTTCTGCAGTGGGCTGGATGCTCTATCAAAAAAGGACTTCATGTCCCTGTCCGGCTGAGAAACTCATCAAATTTCTTTCTCCCAGTGCCTCAAATTTAGTTCTTGGATAAGGGGAAGGCTTTTAACCATTTAGAACACTTTGGACTTACTGGCACATTTTTGCTGATGGGTATAAAATGACACCTAAGGAGGTGCTGTCCCCTGTATGCAGTGGGAATGGCTACAAAAGCAAAAGGAAGGAGCTTCAGGCTGAAAACCAGGCTCTCCTCTAACCAACAGGCAAGAAGTCAGTACTCCTGCTCTCTGGGCCTCAGTTTCTCCATCTGTGAGGAGTCTTGTCTGGTTCTAGGATTCTGGTTCTGTGAACACTTCTATCTTTGTAACCCAGAGTGGTAGAGTTCAGTCTTTAGTCCTCACCCCTCTCTTTGCTCTCTTAGAGTCTCACCTACTTTCACCCTCGGCTTTCACCCTGAGGCTGGTAAGTCCAAAATCCACAACAATGCTTTTAAAAAAATCTTTAGGGCCATGTCAGGGATTGAACCGTCATCCTCTGCATTAGAAGGGAGGAATCTTAACCACAGCAACCCACCTTTGAGCTCCAACCTCTGTCTCCAACTGCCTACAGAAATTTCTATTTGGTTCTTCTGAAGGCGCTTAAATAAGCACCCTCTCTAAGCAAGGCTACCGCATGCTCAGTCGCTAAGTCGTGTCTGACTCTTTGTGACCATGTGGACTGTATCCTGCCAGGCTCCTCTGTCTATGGGATTTTCTAGGCAAGAATACTGGAGTGAGTTGCCATTTCCTTCTCCAGGGGATCTTCTTGACTCGGGTTGAACCCGCGTCTCCCACATCTCCTGTGTTGGTAGGCAGATTCTTCACCACTGAGCCACCTGGTAAACCCAAGGCCACCACAGCCTTCTCATAAATGCTATCAGGGCTGTTGGTCTTCCTGTGTCTCAAATAGTCACCACTGACTGCCTTTATCCAATTTCCAAAGTTTTCATAATTTTCATGAATTTCAAAATTGTTTCATGATTTCCTCCTCTTCCTTAACATTTAAATTCCCACCATCTTCTAATACCTCAATTTGCCCATCCGTTTCCCCATCTCCACTCTACTCTGCTGCCTTTGTCTGATTGTCCGAAACACCCCAATCAGTTTCCCACTTGATAGTATCTCATCACCCACAGCAACTGCCTGAATTTGCATTTTGAAGGAAGATGAAAGTCTGAAAACTGCTGACTAAGGGAAATACAATCCCAGCTCTGAGGCTTGACATGAGGGGCCTTCTGTGCTATGCCTCCTCTCCCCACTCTTCCTCCCTCTCCTCCCGCACAGACTCTCAAAATCTACCTCTGCTCAGGACTTCCCTCGTGGTGCAGTGGCTTAGACTCTTTACGTCCACTGCAGGGAGCATGGCGTTTGATCCCTGGTTGGGGAACTAGATCCCACATGCTGAAACTAAAGAAGAGATCCTGGGACTTCCCTGGTCCCAGCTTGGAAATCTGCCTTCCAATGCAGGGGACTTAGGTTTCATCCCTGGTTGGGGAGCTAGGATCCCACTTGCTGTGGGGCCACTAAGCCCTAGGCCACAATTAGACAGAAGCTGGCCAAAGACCCCTCATGTCGCAACTAAGATCCAGTGCAGCCAAATAAATAATTAATATTTTTTAAAAAACCCACCCCTGCTCATTTTCCTTCCCTTGTCCACCCCATCATGTTTCTCTTTGGGTATACCCTCCCTCACCTTCTAGTCAGAATCCCCACCTTTTTCAGAGCCTGGCCCACTCCTCACCCCCTTTGTCAGGAATTCCTCCATTTGATCTTTCTGCATTCTCTCACCCTCTCCTTCCTGCTGCTCCAGTGTTTGTCTGACTCCTACCTCTGACTCCTTAGGTACATGCTATTCCACATTAGACAGGACTCTCTGAGATGTAAGTGACAATCATCCAGTTTGAAGAAGAACATTTCCTACCTTTTATCTTTATCTTTTTAGATTTTTTGGGAGAGGGGGAGCTGCACAGCTTGTGGGATTTTAGCTCCCCGACCAGAGATGGAGGTCCTCGGCAGTGGGAGCCTGGAGTCCTAACCACTGGGCCACTAGGTAATTCCCCGTTTGCTACCTCTTAGAACCAACCCTGGGTAGAGAGGGTTCAGTGGGGCCTCGGGACACCAGGAGCCAGAGACTCAGCCACCATCAGGCTCTTCCCCTCCTGCCCTTGTCTCTGTTTCTCTCTGCACTTTGCCTTAATTCTCTCGTCGTTCTGTCCCTGAGAGGCTGCCAGTGGTTCCCAGCCTTGAGGCAGGGATTGAGTCACTGAGATTGGCAGGCCCCAGTGGAACTGTATGGAGAAACTGCAGGAGAGACGAAAAGGAGTTTCCCCAAAGAAGGGAAAGAGAAACGGAAAGTACTAGACAGAGAGGCCAACACATGGTCACCAGTGTGTTAGTTAGAAGTCAGGTCAGCTACACACTGCAGAAAACCCCAAGCAGCAGTGACTATTAGATGTTAAGGTGGCCAAGGACTCTGAAACCAAGCTCCTTCTAGCTGGTTGCTCTGCCACTTCTTAGTTCTGGATGATGGCTTGAACTCCAGCCTTTCTGCCTGTATGATCTAGGAAACAGAAAGGAGAAAGAAACAAAGAATGATTTGGGAAATCCTTGGTGGTCCAGTGGTTAAGACTCCAAGCTCTCACTGCTGAGAGCCTAGGTTCAATCCCGGGTTGGGGGATTAAGATCCCATGAGCTGTGCAGTATGGCCGAAAATAAGTAAATATACTTTAAAAAGGATAGTCCAACTTCCTGCTATCCTAGAAAGTCACCTTCTAGAAGTTGTACATGCTTTAGCTTACATCCCTTATATTGCCAGAAATAAGTTCTATGGTTATAGCTGAATGGACTTCTGGGAAATATTTTAATTCTGAGCAGCCATGTGCACAACTAAGAATCAGGAGTGCTGTTAAACACAAGGGAAAGAGAGAATGGATGTCAGAGGACAGTGGATGTGCCATGACCCTAAGCCACCAGGGGCTTTGAGGGGGCATTTCCTGCTAATGGGATGCCCTTTTCTACACTATGGCATTTAAATGGTTGAAAGACAATCCTGGCACCCAAATCTGTTTGGTCTGATCATCCTTAAGTTCCATTTTTCTCTCCTAAGTTCCAGACCTCAGGGTTCTGGTATGCAGCTGAGGCTGGTCAGTATTCTCCTTAAAATGAGATGCTCTAAGCTGGACCCTGGAGAAGGCGATGGCACCTCACTCCAGTGTTCTTGCCTGGAGAATCCCAGGGACGGGGGGCCTGGTGGGCTGCCGTCTATGGGGTCGCACAGAGGCGGACACTACTGAAGCGACTTAGCAGCAACAGCAAGCTGGACCTAGTGTCCCAGATGTTGTGTGACCAGTTACAAGATATAACCGAGCTCTTGGTACCCCCATTTCAACACCCTACATCTGTTAAGGTCCCCAGATTGAGCNGGCGGACACTACTGAAGCGACTTAGCAGCAACAGCAAGCTGGACCTAGTGTCCCAGATGTTGTGTGACCAGTTACAAGATATAACCGAGCTCTTGGTACCCCCATTTCAACACCCTACATCTGTTAAGGTCCCCAGATTGAGCCAGAATGTGCCTGGCTCGAGGGACTTGTTGTCCTCTAACCTCACGCTCATCCTGGTGTGACACCTCACTCCATAATCTGCTCCTCCGCAGACTGACCCCAAAGCAGGAGGGGCTTCCCAAGCATCTGTGCCATCTTGCTCTTGCAAAGCCTTCATTTAATATCTTGACTGTCAGTTGGTGGATCTGCTTTCCCCTCCGACTTCTGCCAGGTCAGAAGCCGTGCCCTCTCCACCCTCTGTGTCCCCCATGGAGCAGTCTGTTTTTTGTCTCCCTTCGGGTAAATGTATTTTCTTAGATAAAATGCAAGATCTCGCAGAGCAATGGAAACCCACACCCTGCGTTCAGAGTATGTCACAGATTGGGTTCCTGAGCAGTGGACTCGGAGGCAGAGGTTAGTATGCAGTGGGTGTTCCAGGAGTACTTGGTTGTTCTGCTAAAGGGAAGGAAGGGAGGTTGGACAGAGAGAGGGGTCAGGCTGCGGTGGGGCTCAGTGAGCTGCCCCTGCCTCTCATAAGGAGTTCCAATGCTGGGGTGATCCCAATTGGGAGAGGAGGGCCTGATCTTTGTATCCTCATGACAATCAACCATCGGAGGTGGGTAGTCTTCGCAGAGGTTGGCAGCTCAGGTATTTCTGTCTGCAGCACTCTCAGCAGCTGGAAAAATCTGCCCTTTATTCCTGAAGTGGGGACTGGACAATGCCTCATGGAGTCTGTCACTGAGTGGGAGACCTACGGGCTCAGAGTTGCCACTGATCGGGTGGGTCATTTGGGGCCAGTCCGTTCACGTCTCTGAGCCTCAGTTTCTCCTCTTGTAAAAACTGATGTCTGGGGAATCACCAAGTGAGATGGGTGGAGAGTGATTGGATAGGGGAGTAGCTCCATTCAAAGGCTTGATCTGAATCCAGAGGCCATCCCCAGGTCCTCCCATAAACCCCCGATCTTATCTTTGTTGCTGTGGACATTATCAGAGAGCATGATCACTTGTGTCCTAGGCCAGCGATGGGCATCTAGGTCAGAAGGGGGCAACTTTAGGGACCAACTGGCAGGAACCGCTGGGGAGCCCTGCTGTTTGGAATGGTCTGATGGGAGGTTGGCAAAAGCCAAAACGTGGTTTTCAGAGACTGAACATTGGCATGGCCCCCCACCCCAAATATATAGGTTGGAAACTTAACCCCCAATGTGATTGGATGAGAAGTGAAAGTCTTTAGGAGTTGATTAGACTTAGATGAGTCCTGAGCGTGAATCCCCAGTGATGGAATGAGCGGCCTCATGAGAAGAGGAGACATCAGAACTCTCTCTCTGCCTTGTGGGGCTACTGTGAGAATGGGGCCTTCTGCATACCAGGAAGCGGACCCTCACCAAGAATCCTATCTGTTGGTTGGCACCTGGATCTTGGCCTGCCCAGCCTTCAGAACTATGAGAACGAAATGTCCGGTTTTGAAGCCGNAACTTCCCTCAGCAAAGCCGAGGGGTCCTGAGGAGAGGTGAGCCTGCTGTCCGCCAACCCAGCCCCCCGGAGAGTGAGAGACAATCAGACGCTACAGGGGTTCTGTCTGAGCAGTTCCGCTTTATTGCCGCAAGCTCCTGGCTAATATAGGCAAGCAGGGGGGTTTCCGTGAGGGACTTTCCATAGTTCTCCCAATCAAGTTAAAGGTCAGATTACCATGTGCTTACATCATGACAGGGGTCTATGGTGATCACGTGCTGTCTACGTGCACGGAAATCAAGAGAGCCAATCAAAAACTTTGACAAACGACATAGACCACGCCCCCACTCCTTCCTGCAGGTGCCATCTTAGCTTCCGACCGCAAAGCTAGTCCTTCTTTTTTAAGGTTTCCCATTTATGGCCCCACATCTCCCCGTTTTATTTTATTTAAGCCCTTGAGACATTTGTATTGATGTTCTGTAGAGCAAGGCGTAAAGCTGTAGACGGCCAACTNCTTAGCTTCCGACCGCAAAGCTAGTCCTTCTTTTTTAAGGTTTCCCATTTATGGCCCCACATCTCCCCGTTTTATTTTATTTAAGCCCTTGAGACATTTGTATTGATGTTCTGTAGAGCAAGGCGTAAAGCTGTAGACGGCCAACTTCCAGCCTCGCCAGCCCCTCTCGTGGCTGTGCCTGTCTTAGGTTGCCCTCCTCTGAGGGTCTTACCCGTCATTGGCTATCCAGCCACCTCTTGGGGGTTAGGCGGAATCTCTCTAGATGATGGGCATCTAGAACTCTCTTATTTATCTGTCTCGGTTAATCTCTTGAAGGGCTAAATTAATCCAGGGGTTTTGTGGGTGCCCAACATGGGGTCTTCCTCCATGACCTGGGCAAGCATAACTATTTTTTGCTGTAAGTGCCTATTGCGGGCTGTGAGATTTTTTACCTTTAACACTACAACAAGCAGAACAACAGAAACAAGCAAATAGAAGGCATTTTTAAGCCAGGTAAATGGACTTTGAATCCAGTCCAATAAATATGTTGCTCCCTTTTTTTATCCGTTCCCAAAATGTCTGGGGTACAATTTGATTCACCTTAGACACATTTTGATTTAAGATGATGTTTGTTAACACATTTTGATTATTCCAAAATGTTAAATCCCATGTTTTCATATTGTTNGGTTTGCGCCCCTTCGCCAGCCCGCGGCCCCCCAATATTTACCCCGCCGGGAAGGCACCGGTGCCGGGCCGCTGCTCGGGGGGCTGCCGCAGGCGGGGGCGGCCCGCCGGGGCGGATGCCGGAGGATTTGCAGAGCCGCCCGCCGCGCCAGCCTCTCCCGGCCCAGCCGCCGCCGCCGCCGCCGCGCCGCCGCGCTCCGCTCCGCTCGCCCCGGCCGGGTTCAGGATCTGGCTCTCAGCGCCGCCGCCGCCGCAGCCGCCGCCTCCCTCCTTCGGGCCCTCCTGCCTGACCGCCCCCGCCGCCGAATCGCGCGCTCCCGCCCGGCGCGCACCCGCCGGCTCCCATTGAGCCCCGGGCCCGCCCGCTGATGTCATCCCCGACCCGCCTACGCCGCCCCGAAGGATTTAAAGGGCCCGCGCCCCCTTGCTCCTGGGGACGTTGGGGGCCCGCAGCCGGGAAACGGTTCCCCCAACCAGCCTCGCGAGGAGCGCCTTCCAGGAACGGGGTCTTCCGTGTGGGGCCGAAAAGCGCACACAGACACGGACACCACTGATCCAGTGGGGGGCACAGGTGGAAAAACCTGGGTGGTGGTGGGGAGGAGGAGGCGCCCCCAAAGCTGGGGTCTTCTAGCCCCAGACCATCCTCTCCCCTCTGTCGGGTTCTGTCTCCTCTCACACCCTAGCAGTGGGCCCCTCCGAAGGCCGGTGTTTATGTGAGTTACTGCAAAAGGAGATTGTTTAGAGAGTTGAGGGCTTACTCCGCCTCGGGGCTCGCTGCTGAGCAAGCACGCCAGGTTGACTCAGGGGCCAACTATTTGACAAGATAGCAAGAGATGGAGGGACATTGACAAAAGGCCCAGAGAGGCAGCCAAGGCTGTGCTGCTTTCTCCCCTCCATAGAAAAAATCAAAAGCAACCTTTCTCTTCTGCTTTCTTCCTCTTCCAGCAGCTCAAACCCGTGAGCACAGAGCTGACCTCAAACGCAATCCTGTCTTCACACGTTTAATGACTGGACCCCACATAGGAACGGCCTGGCACGGGTTGGTTTCTGCCTTCCCTGCCCTGGAACCAACACTTGAGTCAGGGTCCCCCAAGTGGTGCACATTTAGCCAAGCTGCCTCCCAGCTCTGGGCTCAGGTTTCCTCACCTGCACCCCTCCCAAGGCCACCAAGAATTAATTAAGGCTTCCTACTGGCTTCCAGAGCAGGGGATGAAAGGTTCCAGGGCAGAGTTATTATCACAATGATACTTACACTATACCATGCAAAGCTCCAAATTATGACACACAACCATTCATGCACACAACTCTGGCTGTGGACACACAAAGTGCTGGAGTGCGCTGCATCCAATCCCGGAAGCATGGCTGGTGGGAAGAGTCATGTCAATAATAATCGCATCTTCCTTCGAGCCTGAAGACTTAGTCACACAGTCTCCAAACTGGCAGGAGCCCCACAGACTGGGTTCTTTCAGAGCCCAGGAAACCACAATCCAGAGAGGGGAAGGGGTTGGCCCACGGCCACACAGCCCAAGATGTCTCTGTTCTCCCACTGGGCCCTGGGAAACTGAGTCTATCACAGTCTCGCTTCCAAGAGCAGGAGAGTGAGGACAAGTCTTCCAGGAGAGATCTGGGGCATTCAACTGGGGACCTGCCCTCAGTGCCACTTTTGCCAGAGGAGAGGGTCACCGGCCAAAAGTTGTAGGCTTTGCCTGGCCTGTGTGGTGCTTTTTGTTGTTATTTCCTTTGCTTTGTTAACTGATTCTCAGAGTTTTAAAATGGAAAGATTTGGCACTTCCCTGGTGGTCCAGTGGTTAAGACTCCGTGCTCCCAATGCAGGGGGCACAGGTTCAATCCCTGGTTGGATCCCACATGCTGCAATGAAAGCTCCCACACATGGCAACCAAGACCTGGCACAGCTAAATAAGTGAATACATTTTTTAAAAAGGAAAGGTTTTATATGACAGGTCTGTATTCCCTACCTCTCTTGAAGTACTGGGAGAACTGCCACTCTGGGCCCAAACTCACCCTGGGCCCTGGCCACACTTAGCTGGCCTGGGTGGCAGCCACCCACTTTGCTCACAGCTCAAGGGCCCTGGTTTCCTCATGTCAGCTTTGCTTTGTCCATTTTGATGACTCCCTCATCTCCTGGAGGTCCCCATGTGTGACCTGTCCTAGCAGCCAGCCACCAGGCTTGGCTACCAAGGCCCTTCAGTTGTCATCTCTTTCCAACCCACTCTCATCAACCCTGAATCCTGCTTCCAGAGCCCAGGGAGGCCAACCCTGTCTGTGACTACAGGTTCTCCTGAGTAAGACAAGGTTCCAGGCCTGGGTCCCCAGGCAGAGGGCCTCCCCTGGCACTACTAAGAGGGGTGGATACGCCGCTGTCCTCTCTGTCCCCGCCAACCATTCCATGCTTCCTACATGGCCCTGTTTCCCAGCCCTCTTTCTCCAAGAAGGGACTGATAACCCCCCACCCCCCACCAGTACCTACAATCTCATTTAACCCTCTCAATCCTCAATAGAGGAGATGGAATCCTCCTCTGTCTTTTCCCTGGCTCAGAGAGAAATCTGAGGCTCCTCACCTTTGCCTTCAGGTACACATTAACTAGGGGCTTCCCTAGTAGCTCAGACGGTAAAGCATCCGCCCGTAATGCAGGAGACACAGGTTTGATCCCTGGGTCAGGAAGATCCCCGGGAGAAGTAAATGGCAACCCATTCCAGTACTCTTGCCTGAGAATCCCATGGACGGAGGAGCCTGGCGGGCTACAGTCCACGGGGTCGCCAAGAGTAGGACATGACTGAGCAACTAACACACACACACATTAACAGTCAGAGGTCCTAGCTTCCCCTCCCAGTTTTGTCACATGTCCCCTCCCATTCCAAAACTTGTAACTGACCCCCCTCCACACACATACCACTGTTGATCCTGGTAACCAGTCTTCAGACCCACTCCTTGCCTGAGACTCACGAGTCCGTGATGCCTGCCCCCAGCCTCTCCCTCCTTCCCCACCCAGTCTCTCCCTCGGAAGAATGCTCCCCACACCCTCTTCCGATTAGCTGTTCTGTGGGCCCAATTTCTCCTTCCTTCTCCCCTCTGACACCACCCATGAGTCCTTTTAAAGAACTTTGCCTCTCAGCTCTCAGGAGAAAACTGAGGGGACGAAAAACCCAGCCAAGGTGGGGAGGTGATTCAAAGGGAAGGAAAACTTACCGAGTTCTGTCTAGCTGCCTTTGGACCTGAGGCTAGGTTCCAGACTGGATTCTCAATGATTCCTCCTAGGACTTAACTCCCAACTTTAAAGCCCAAGGGTGTGTCAGGCTGGAGTTCCCCTAGCCCCCCTCCCTGCCCTACCCNGGTGTGGAATAAGGGGTGGGGAGAGGAAAGGCTAAGAATGAGATCAGAGCCCAGGGGTGGGGGTGGGGGGATGTGAGTTCATTGTTCCAGGGGGACTGGAGCTTGTCGACCAGCAGGAAAGGGTGGGTGTAGGGCCATCCAGCTGCAGGTGCTCGGATCAGTTTCTTGGCTTGGGACTGAGCAGCTCTTGAGTGTCCCAGCCAGGATGACGACAGGCAGGGCAGGCTGTGCGGTGGCCTGGGGGCACTGTCCTTACGCAGTAGCACCCGCAGGAGATATTAACCAGTCCTTGGCATTTTCAAGCCCACATCTTTCAAGAGAAGAATCCAGAACTTCCTCGGCTTTTCTTCCAGGCATAGCACATGGCTTGTTGTGTGGCAGGGGTTTAATCAATGTCAGCATGTGTCCTCTCCACAGCTATAGAATGGTGATGAAGAAACCATAGTTTCCAGAACTTCTGTGATGATGACATGTCGTATCTTTGCAGCTATGCTGATATTTAACCCCTAGGACAATTGAGTCTCAGAGATGTTCAATAACCTCCCCACGGTCACATTTACTATGGGATAGAGGGAGATTTGGGGGCAGTCTCCCTCGGCAGGAGGTCTTCAGCAAGTTTAGAAAGTGAGGAGGGCAGAACTGGACAGAGTGGAAGGAGGGTCAGGCTCCATCTGGGCAGGGCCTGACTTTCATAGTGGGTCCAGGCAAAGTGGGGGAGTGGGTGAACTGGATGAAGGCACAGTGAGTGAGACCCCAGAAAGTGGGACAGGGTGTGGAGTCAGGGGAAGGCATGCCGTGCAGTTTCCTGCAGTTCTTAGAGAGGGGGCAGGCAGTGATCTTGGGTGTAAACCAAACCAGGGAACCCTCTGGCGAGGGCAGTGCCATCCTCCCATTGCACAGCTGGGGCTGCTTATACCTGCTGAGGGTAAGGACCTTGCTCAAAAGTCACACAGACCAACAGTGATGGAGCCAGGATTGTGACCCAGCTCTGCTCAACCACAAAGGCTGCCCTCTGTCCGCTACACGATATGGTTGCTCTCATGACCTCCAGGCAACAAGGGGATAGACAATATCAGATGACTTTTTGCAGATTTCTTCCAGCAGAAACGTTCTCTCCGTCTCTGTCCCTGGTCTCCCTCCACACTCTCCCCTGCCTCCTCCCTCTCTCTTTTCTCCTCATTACTCAACCCCTAGTAACCCCGAGGGCAGGCAGACTGTCTGCACTGTTGAGGGAGGAGGAGACCAGCTCTTCTGGGTGACACACACGCACCCTTTGCAGCCTGCCCACCTCCCTCCCACCTCACCCACACGGTGGGGAGGCCCCCCTCCCCCACCACCCACTCTGCAGGCATCCATGGCTGAGGGGGTCTTTCCCAGAATTAGCCACCAAGAACAGCTGGAGCAGGGAGGGAGAGGTGGGAGAAGGGATGGAGGCTAACAGCTTCCAGATGTGCCAGGGCACGAGAGAGCCGAAGGAGCCTCCGGTCCAGTGGTCTCCTGCCGTGGCTGGAGGCTGGGAGGAGTTGGCCTCTGTCCCAGACTTCAGGACTGCCAAGGCAGCTGGGCAGATCCCTACTCAAGAGCTTCATGCAAATCCATGTGAGCAGGGCAAGGAAGACTTCTGTGCTGCACCTGCAGGGAAAACCCCTGTGGCCCAGCTGCATACTATGCCTTTAAAATTTTTTTTAAATTAGCATCCAACTGTTACTTTATTTTGTTTTTAGGCTGCACCATGCAGCATGCAGGATCTTCTCTGGTCAGGGATCGAACGCATGGCTCCTGCACTGTGAGCTTGGAGTCTTAACCATTGAGCCACCAGGGAAATCCCTGATTATTACTTCATTTATATCTCTAAGCTTAAATGACTTGGAAGAGACAAATGAGCAGTTCTATCCTATTTTGGGAAAAGTTTCCAATCGATGCTGGTTATGTGGTGACAGGTAACTAGGAAGGGTGACATCTTTGGGTCGAGACTGACAATGAAGCATGGGCTCTGGTGCTATGGTTCATCTCCAGCAAGACTCTGGAGATGACAACCAATGCCAGTCATGCAAACGTGGAGCCTCTAGGGCTGGTCCCAAATTTGCATCTCTTCCCCAAAGCTAACAAATCCATAAAATAACTGAGGCTTTAAAAAAAGTTTTAAAATGAAGCCCCAATAAGATTAAAACTATACTCTTGATACACTTTCCCTTCCAAAATTTACATAAGCACACTTTTTCTCTAATAATATTTATTAATCCTGATACTATCGACCTTGGCTATATACTGCCAGTGGTGGAGGCAGAGATCAGGGGCTGAATTCTAAGCACTTGGAATTGAATTCCAGTTCAGCCACTTACCAGCTAGGGAACTCAAGGCACACTGCTCAGCTCTCTTGGCCATGCAATGGTTTCTGTTTCATGAAACTATTATTAGAGTTGAATACGTTAATCTATGCAAAACACTTGATGTGGTGCCTGGCATGTAGTACATTTTTACCATTCAGAAAACACCTACCTTGTTTCAGAAGCTGTGCCATTTTACCCTTGCAACCTGGAAATTAACTATGAGTACCCCCATTTTTATGAGCAGAAATTGAAGAGGGGCTGAATGACTTGTCCAGGGTAACATGGGTCAACATGAACCCAGACCTATTAGACCCTAAAATCCAGGCTCATTATACTGGGCCCCTCCCTGGTTTTTGTTGCTGTTGTTACTATGTTTCAATTAGTAGTGAAAGGTTCCAAGACCTGTTAGGGGCTCCCCTGCAACATTTTCAATGGGGCTCACCTAAAGATAGGACAGTGTCAGAAAAATGGGCAACAGCTCGGGGGTTCAGAGGGGCCCTGGGAGGAGAAGCCAAGGGCCCTAGAGGGGCATTAAGAACAGGAGATTTCAGGACGTGGGAGGAGCAGGGTGGGGATGGGGCTGGGAGGCTGGGGACAGGGGATCCAGAGGTTGGGAGGAGTCCAGGTTGCCCCGAGGTGCCCTCAGAGTGCCCCCAGCCCTCTGAGCAAAGCCCCCGGGCCTGCTGGCCGCTCTTTCTCCTGGTGTGTGTGTTTCTTGCTTTGCCAGGGCTGCTCCGCTTCTGCACGTCTTCTCTTCAGCCGGGGCGGGGTGGTGGAGGGTCTCCAGAATTCCCCTTTGTGGGATGGAGGGACAGGAGGAGGAGGACCAAGAGCGAGGGGGCTGGAGCCGGCCAGCAAGGAGGCCCGCCACTGGCCCGGCTCCCAGGGCCTGGACCCGAAGAGGGAGCTGCCTGCCCCTCACTATTCCCTCCCCCTGCCCCCCAGGGCTCCTTGGCTGCTGAGCCTGCCAGCTGGGCCCCCGCCAAGCCAAACAGCTGCCAGGGGGAGAGGAAGAAGCATTTCCGAGCAGAGAGGCCCCTGTGGGCTCCAACTCAAACCTAGAATCCCCCTTTCTCACCGCCAAGTGAAAAGGAGAGTCTGTGCACATGCACACAGGCGTGCATGCATGGCACCAGGGAGCCTGGCCGGGGGCTGAGGGCCTGGCTGGCCACGGGATGGGGGCGGGGCAGGGTGTCTGGGTGCTGGCCTGGGAGGTAGAGGGGGACCGGGGCCATGATCCTGCCAAGTGGGAGGGGGGTTGGGGAGTTAGGTTTGGCAGAGGTTGGGGAGGGGTTCAGTGGTTTAATACCCCCAACCCTCCAAATCTATACCTGAGACCTCACTGTGATCTTATTTGGAAATAGGGTCTTTGCATACATCATTAAGGTAAAGATTGAGATGAGATCATGCTGGATTAGGCTGGGCCCTAAATTCAACAAGAGTGTTCTTAGAAGCAGAAATGAACATACAGAAACCCCTGGGAGGTTTGTGTGTGAAGATGTGAGAGAGAAGGGAGAAGAAGGCCACGAAAGGATGCGCATGAAGCTGGAAGCAGAGATGCAAGTCTGGAGCCAGGGAACGCCTTAAGCCACTGGAACATGGAGGAGGCAAGGGAGGACTCCTTGCTGGAGCCTTTGGAGGGAGCTTGATCCTGCTGACACCTTGCCTCCAGACTTCTGGCCTCCAGAATGGCAATGTAACGCATATCTGTTGTGTTAAGCCACCAAGTTTGTGGTAATTTGTGATGGCAGTTCTAGAAAATAGATAAAAGAAAGCATATGGCAAAGGGGTTGGTGGGGCCAGGGGTTGATAAGAAAGCCGTGTAAAGCGGAATGAAAAATGAAAAAGATCTGTTATTCATCATACTACTCTCCTGTGCCAGGCACATTTAAAGATACTTATCTCATTCTTCACAAGGACCCTGCCGGGAAGAATTGATTCTCATTCTATAGAGAGATTCAGACCTAAGTTTGTTCCATGAAGTTGGGATTCCAGTATCGGATCCTCTGTCTCTGAAGCCTGGCCTCATCCCACCTTCTCTCAAGGGAAGCTCAGCAGTTTCTGGGCCCAAGGATACATGCTTCAAGTCAGAGGGAAGTTCTCCCAGGGCCCGGGAGGGGAACACGCCGTGCCTCACGGGGGAACTGGGCGAGGGGTCATTACCTCATTGCTCTGGGGCCCTCTGTGACTAAATGTCCTGGATACTCTTTACTCATCACTGTCCCTGGAATTCTCAGGGACACACCTGAGGGTCTGGTTGCATCCCCAGCTTTACGGAGGGAAGGGAGACACCCCTGTTCACCTCCTGCGTGCTGCTTCAGCCACCATTGCTGCCTCCGCTGTCGTCACCTCCCAGCAACGGCATCACTTCTGCTGTCACTTCCAGCCCTCCGTCACCACCACCATCACCTCTACCTCCGTGAGCACCGTCACCAGGACCACCATCAACACCAGCTCCACCCCCACCACCACCACTGAGACTGCTTGGATGACCGCAACAGCCACGGCCACGTTCTCACCTCCATCACCTCCCTGCTACCCCTTCCACCATCACCACCCCGATGGCCGTCACTGTGTGACATACTGGAGAGGTCAGGGGCAGGAAGGGGACTTGGGGGAGACTTCCTGTGCCAGGACAGCTCAGCCGAACCTAGCAGGGGAGGACTTGGGTATACTTGGTATGTGTCTGGCTGACAGATGGCATCGGTAGTGGAGGGAACCCAAAATTCAACCTTGCGGGGAGGGGAGGTGAGCTTGCCTGGCAGCTGTAAATCCAGAGTGGGACAGGCTGTCTTCATGGGCGTGGGTTCAGGCGGGTGGAGGTTATTTGAGCGACACGTCCCGGCCCTGCCTGGCTCGTGCTCATCTCGAGGGGATGCGGATTTTGGCGGGTCCCTGGCTCCCGGCCACCTGCCTGGCCTGGCCATGATAGTGAGGTCACGAGAGTGGCTGTACCCAGAGTCCTGGGGGGTGGAGTGGGAAGGAGGGCCCGCCCTGGCTGGGAGAGAAAGGCCTCTCTCCTCAGGCTGACCCTACCAGAAATGATGAGGTAAGCCCTCTTTCTAATTTTTTACACGTAGATTAAAAAAATTTTTTTTAATTAAAAAAATTATTTTAAATTCTCATTTGATTTTTGGCTGTGCTGTTTCTTCGGTATTGCAGGTAGGCTTTCTCTAGTTGTGGCGACTGGGGACTGCTCTCTAGTTGAAGTGCGTGGCTTCTCATTACGGTGGCCTCACTTGTTGCGGAGCCCAGCCTCCAGGCGCGAGGGCTTCAGCAGTTGCAGCTCATAGACTCGAGAGCTCGGGCGCAGTATTGTGGCATATAGGCTTAGTTGCCTCACAGCATGTGGAGTCTTCCCAGACCAAGGATTGAACCTGCGTCCCCCGCACTGGCAGGTGGGCTTCTGGACCACCAGGGGAGTCTGATGTACGCAGTCTTGACACTTCATTCCTCCAGACTCCACTCCCCTCTGCCTGCCCCTCAGTGGCTCTGGGTGCTGTGGGTGTTCTCTGCCATGCGCTCGGAGTTTCTCTTCCCCAGGAGACACCTGGCTGGTCATGTGGTTCAGTCACCTGGAGACATAGAGGGACCAGAAGGCTCTGTTCTGGGGGCAGAGACAGAACTGACTATTAGAGAGAGTTATCTCATTTCTCTACTCAGCTGGGCAGCCCTTCCTGCCACCTTAGGTCAAATGTGTATGGTGGTCGGGGAGGATGGCAGAATGTGCCAGAAGTTCAGGTCACAGCTGCTCCCCTCACCTCTTGTCTGCAGGCCCAGCCAACCTCAACTGTCTTTAAGGACAGGGCTGGCCAGTTCTGGGAACAGCCTCTCAATCCTTCCAAGCCCCTAAACTGCCCAAATGCCTGGCTAATCCCACCGTCTAGGATCACACTTGAGAGCTTCTGGAAGTGGGAAACAATACTATCGCGGGATGTGTTTATCTCTGCATCAGGCGTGAGAGCCGGGCAGACAGGCTGGCGACTGGAGAGGCCGAGGGGCCACTGAATCCCAGAGACTGAGGAGTGGAGGGTGGGGTGGGTGAGCCTCGGGAAGGGTCCAGGCTCTCCCCACGCCCTGGGAGGTGCGTGTGATTGGAGCTGCCTGCGGCTCGCTCCTGCAAATCACTCCTCAGGGGAAGGCTCTTTGCTGAGTTGGGAAAGACTCTGGCAAGATGAGGAGACCTTTTGATGGTGATTCAGTAGCGATAGCCAGTGTTCACTGAGTGCCTGCTACATATCAGGCCCTTTCCAAACACTTGATTTGTGTCCTGATTGAGCTCCCCCACATCACTGTAAGATGAGTACAATCACTGCTATATCGTATTTTACAGGTAGCATCCTCTGTGACTGGGGACAAACCTTTGATCTCTGGCCTCAGTTTCCTCATCTGCTCTCTACAGTCATCCGACTCAGCCTGCTGCTCCCCGAAGGTTTTTCCAGGTGACATTTGGAGTCAAGCTACCTGTTTGGAACGTTTCCTGTTTCTGGGGCCTCCCTGGGATCAGCCTGGTCCCTGGCAGTGGCTGGGGGTGGAGAGAAGACACTGGCCTGGAAGGCCCCTGTGTGGCTCTTATGTGGCCTCGTGGCAGTGCCCCTTTGACTGTGCTCTGTCAAGAGGAGCAGGGCCATCACAGATCAGAGACAATAGCCGAATGTGCCTGTTCACTCACAGACCCCGTCTGGGTGTGGGTGTGGGGGTGAGGAGGGTCTGCTGGGATCCAGTTCCCGCCAACCCTGGATTCCCCCGGCCTCCCCTGACTGTGTCCCCTTCCTCGTCAAAGGCAGTGGTAAGGACCAGGCAGACCCTTAGCTGTCACTCCCTTCCCATCTCATGCTCTCCTCCAGCCCTCAGAGCACCCAGTGGGCAGCATCTCAAATTATCCTCCTCACCCCACCCCGCCACACACCCCAGAGCCTCTCCATTTATCCTGCCCACTCTGGGCCAGGTGCCCTTCCAGGTGTAGGAGGAAAGGGACGGATAAAACTTGATCCTTGCCCTCCTGTGACCTAAGGAGGTCACAGCCTAGTGGGATTTAATCCCAAACCAGTCCTCCATCCCTTACCCTCCATACTTCACCTCTTGGACACATCTTCATGTGTTTGGGAGATCAATGAAGGTGGAGGAGAGAAGTGGAGAGGGGGATTCTCTGGAGTCTGGAGGTCAGAGAAAATCTGGAGCACCGGAGCAAGCACTAAGAGCTGCGGACAGTAGACCCTGGAGGGGCACACCTGGCCTCATGGCTACCTGGGGCTGATACCTGATGGGAAGATGCTGGTGAGTGCCATCTTCCTCTTTGCTGGAGGAGACTCTCGGCTATATATGAGCCTGTTTGTTGAGCTGGAATTCTGAGACCCATTGAGGCTAACGTAGCGAGGCTGAGGAATCTTGTCTTTATGCTAGATGGCCATGGCCTTAGCAACAGATCAGCAGTTCTACTATTAATACTAAAGAAGAAGAGATGGATAGAAGTCTATGACACAAGGTCTTAGCTGGGTGAGAGACGGGGGCCATGAAAACTGAAAAGGACGTTGGAGAGAGGGACTTGTATGTGTGGAGGCGCTCAGGCGGACAGGGCACTGAGAATGACTCAACAACTCCCAGCTTCTGGTCTGATCAGCCGGGTGACTGATGGCTGCATTTGCTGAGCTGAGGGACCCTGAAGGAGGAGCAGGTTTTTTTTTTTTTTCCCTTCCAAACANCGCTCAGGCGGACAGGGCACTGAGAATGACTCAACAACTCCCAGCTTCTGGTCTGATCAGCCGGGTGACTGATGGCTGCATTTGCTGAGCTGAGGGACCCTGAAGGAGGAGCAGGTTTTTTTTTTTTTTCCCTTCCAAACATTTACCTTAAAACATTTATTTATGTATGGCTGCACTGGGTCCTGGCTGCTGCTCATGGGCTTTCTCTAGTGGTGGAGAG
Organism: Neotragus pygmaeus; assembly: GCA_006410875.1. Lineage (NCBI taxonomy): Eukaryota > Metazoa > Chordata > Mammalia > Artiodactyla > Bovidae > Neotragus > Neotragus pygmaeus. The sequence continues at coordinate 423,056 of SJYV01004357.1, read as the reverse complement.
TGAGGGCTACTCTCTAGCTGCAGCGTGCAGGCTTCTTGTTGCAGGGGCTTCTCTTATTGCAGAGCTCAGTAGTTGCGATGCATGGGCCCAGCTACCCCATGGCACGTGGGATTTTAGCTCCTTGACCAGGGATAGAACGCACATCTCCTGCACTGAAAGGCAGATTGTTGACCACTGGACCTTGAGGGAAGTCCGAAGGAGCAGGTGTAGGGATCAGCACAAGTTCAGCATTGGACCAGTTGAGTTGAAGGGCCTATGAATAATCTATGTAGTAAGGCTCCTGGAGATATGGATCTGGCCTCAGGAGACGAGCCGGGGTTGTACGTCTATACTGGAAATTGTAGGCTTGTCAGCTGGGGGCTTCCCAGGTGGCACTAGTGGTAAAAAACCTGTCCAATGATGCAGGAGACACAAGAGACGTGGGTTCGGTCCCTGGGTTGGGAAAGTCCCCTGGAGTAGGAAATGGTAACCCATTCCATAGTCTTGTCTGGAAAATTCCATGGACAGAGGAACCTGGTGGGCCAGAGTCCATGGGGCTGCAAAAAGAGACATGAGTGAGCATACACACACACACACACACACACACACACACACACACAGAGGCATGTTAGTGGCAACTGCAGTCATCACAGGAGGGAATGAGAAGGCCCAGGGAGCAGTTAAAAGTGAGAAGAGAAAACACTAAAGGCCCAACCCTGAGAACCCTCATTTTGTGGCCTCCTGGTCCTTATTTCCCTTTGGGGATAGTCTCTCGACCATCTTGTAGGGTGATATATCAGATCATCTCCTCTCATTCTAGAGTTTTAGAAGGATTCCTAGAGGCCTGTCCTGCCAGACCCTCCCTCGCACCTGCATGGGACAGCCTAGCGGTGGCCTTGTGAGCTGGGCTCCGCTGACTAGATTCTACCTTGCGACTGGGTATCTTGAGTGTCCTAACACTAGCATGGAAGAGGCCTTTGGAATCCAGCCAAGTAATTTACGTCTCATTTCCAGTCTCCCAGGCCAACCCCTGAGCTACTTCCTCAATATTTTTCTAATAAATGCTATTGGTGGTGGAGGCGGGGGGAATCTTATAAATGCCAGAGTTGGTTTCTGTTACTTACAAATGAAGAGGAGCCAGCAAAGGAAAATGAGCTGGACGGGACTTCAGAGAGGCCAGAGGAAAACTAGGGGAGTGGAGTTTCACAAAGAATAAGCAGAAGAGTATATATATCTTGAAGGAAGGAGTAGCCAGTGGTGTCAATTTTTATTTAAAAAAATGTCCAGTATGTTTAAATAAGCATAGGAGGAACAGGCAAGAAGGAGACACAGCTGTTAACAATGATTAACCATAGGGGGGAGGCTCAGATGGATCTCTGTTTTAAAGGAAGGAACCTAACTCATACTTGCTTGAGACAAGAACAACAAAGAAGCCACTTATTGGCTTATGGTCACTGAAGAGTCCACAGGTGGACCTCTCTTTGGCACAGCAGAAATAATGTCATCAGGACTGGTCTCTGCTCCCCTGCATCGGCTTCCTTCTCAGGCAGCTTCTGACAGATGCACATCCCGTTAGCAACTCCAGACCAGACAACTATTAATATTCTCCTTCCCAGGGGCTTCAGTAAAATCCCAGCATTGGCTCTATTGGTTTGGTTCATATGTGACTTCCTGAACCAATTAGGACATGTTGGCACTTAAGTGGCCAAGCCTGAATCCCATGTCTCCCCCTGGAGATGGGGGTGGAGGTGAGTCACCTCCATCTAAGTCATTTCTATCGAGAGCTCAGAAGAAATCTAGACACGATGATCCGAAGAAGGAGTGGGTCCTGGGCAGAGAAATCAAAATCTGTAGCTCAATTTACCAGGAGGAACGGTATAAGAATTGGTTAGATTTGGGTTCCCTGGGTTATCCCTGCAGGTCAGGGGCCAAGGCCCCTGGAGGCACATTTCGCTAAAGCAATGGGTACTGGGCAGACCTGGAACACGAGGGTGGTCCTGGTGGTAGGGAGACGTGAGAATAATAAAATAGCTTAATGGATAAGTCAAGTCAGAGACTTGGATTTGAATCCAGGCTCTGCAGCTTGCTGCCTTTTTACGTATCATTTTCATTTCTGGAAACTGGGTCAATGTCAGAGGAAGAAATAGTGCCTACTTCTTAGGATTCTTATGAGACTCAAAGGGAATAATCTACATAAATGTTTAGCTGTGTTCCTGGAAGATGGTGAGTGCTCAGTCAATGTCTGCCATTATTACAGTGTTCTTAGGGGTGTCCTATGCCCTCAGGAGGGAGGCAGGCAGTCTTTGAAGCCCCCTTCCTTGTGCCATCAGAGTCTCTCCAGTTCAGGGCTCAGAATTCACTCATGCACTCTATCCCAGCCCAGCCAGATCCTAGCCGCAGAATACACCCCAACAGGGCTGGGTGGAGGCACTGGGGGAGATGCTGGAGGGTCTGAGACTGGGGAGGAGAAGGTGGGTGAGGAGAGTGAGGTGGACCAGGAAGGCGAGGAATAAGGGGAGGGGTGATTTTGGGCAGAACCAGCAGGGGTCACTGCAGATCTAGGTAACCTCAGGGAGGTCGCTGGCCACACAAGGGCCCTCTCACATTACTACCTGCCTTGGCAGCCATCATCGCTGGGATGCAGTGTCCTGGCCAGCTCTGGGCAGAGAGGTTGGGATTTGACTCATGTAGTTGCGTCCACCCTTGTGCCCTCCAGGGCCTGCCATCTCTCCTCCCATGGCAGCCCTTCACGGTTGGGTGTGTGCCCGCTGGACCTGAGTTCCCACAGTCCCTAGAAAGTGGCTCTGGAGATGCTTCCCTATAGAGAGTTCTGCATCCAAACGTGTTTCCTCATCTCTCTCCTCCTCCCAGAAGGTTTCAGCCCACACTAGCACGTTAGAGGCTCAGAGAGGTCCTGCAGGCAAGAAAAAGTGTCAGACTGTTCAGCCCAGGTTTCCGATGCTGATTCCAGCCCTTTCACCACATGGCACACTTAGGGAAACACTGGTTTCAGGCACCATCCTGGGCGGAGGGTAAACGCCCCAGGGAAGGTTAAGCCCATCCCCCCTTCTATCACAAAGTATTAATAATATGCAACCTTATGTTTGTTCCCATGGATGAAGAAGCCTGGTAGGCTGCAGTCCATGGAGTCGCTAAGGATCAGACACCACCGAGTGACTTCACTTTCACTTTTCACTTTCATGCATTGGAGAAGGAAAAGGCAACCCACTCCAGTGTTCTTGCCTGGAGAATCCCAGGGATGGGGGAGCCTGGTGGGCTGCCGTCTATGGGGTCGCACAGANTAGTTGCATGTCTAAAGGCTCCTCGCTCCCTTTGAGAAGAAGCCGAATGGAGGAAGATAAAAAGAATAGCCGCTTGCTGGGCAGGCCAGGTTTTAACTGCCACTGCCATTTCTGAACAGAGTGACCGAGAATGATCTGTATTCTCCCTCTGCCCTTGTGTGTTCATCTGAAAGATGGGATGCTGGAAGGGAGCCTAGGATCTAGAGAGGGACTCCAGGGATGGAGATTGACCTTTCATTTACTCTCCCGTGGATTGAGCATCCGGGTACCCTCACCCCTGCCTCTCCATCAGCAGATGAAGCAGTGGGCACTTTGGAGAGCCGAGGGCCTTGGAAGGGCTCTGGCCTTGAAAGCAGGCACACTGCCCCCTGCCCTGTGCCCCGGTGGACACCTGTGAACCCTGCCTCCTCTGTAGTCCGAGGGGGAGGGGAGGCATGGGCGATTCTTCTGTCCCACCCCACCCACTCTAGCTCCTTAGAGAAGCAACATCTTTAGGGGTGGCCTGTGAGCTGCAGGACTCAGGTTGGGGTGGGGGAGGAGGAAGAAGAGCTTCTGCGTTCAGTGTTTCACCTCTGTCCCTGGTTGGGTCACATCTGGCCCCCTGGGGCTCCTCCCCAGTGCTCTCAGAATGCCTTACCTCTATATCACTCTTTCCTACACTGGCTGCCAGTGTTTTGATAACCCATTTATGCATCTGTTTTTTAAAAATGGATAACTTACAGTGCTTATTGTGTGCTAGGCCTCACAAATGTTAATTCATTTTTTCCTCACAACAGTTCAGTTCAGTTCAGTCGCTCAGTCCTCAGTCGTGTCCGACAGCAGAGGTAGGTGTAATTACAGAGAAGGCAAGTGCCCTGCTGAGATTCAAATAGCTTGTGCTGTTCACCTTCAGTCACTACCATATCAGTCTGTTTTACTTTCTTTAAACTTTGATCATGGGTCATTGCCTATCTATCTGTGGGTTGCCCATTGTTTGTCTCTCTGTCTAGTTGGTAAGCTCCAGGAGGGCAGGGACTTCATCTTTCTTCTCCACAGTCCCAAAGTCTTAATTGGTGCTTGATGCATGGAAGATGTTCAGTAAACATTCCTGGAAAGAAGGAGCCTCTGAGCCACTCAGTGGAGATGCCTTGAGGGTGTACTCTTTGGTTATCATTTCAGTTTTCTGTACAGACCAGTACAGGGCCTGCCTTAGACATGGTGGTCAGTAAGCAGTTTGCTAAATAAATAAATGATGAATGGACGAATGAATGAAAGGAAGAAAGTCCAAAGGATTCAGTTGTTGGTTCTCTCTCCTCCAGACTCCAAGAACTAGTGGAAGGTCTTCAGCCACAGGAAATATGGGAGAAGAGTGTATTCTTCCTGGATCTCTGTTTTGGTTTCTTTCTGTGATTTCGTGTGTGGGCACAATCTGGGTACACAGAAGAAAAGTATGAGAAAAAGACTGGAAACCAAAAAAACCCTGGGAACAGACTCCTGGAATAATTGCTTTGGGTCCAGAGACAGGAGGAGATATAAACGGAGTGTATGTGTGTGGCCCAGAGGATGCTCCTAGTAAGTGATGAATAAATGAGGGAATGGGTGAGTGAGGGAGTGGGTAAGTTGAATCGACTACATGGTGAACTTCTTGAAGGGAGGCCCAGGCTGTAATTTTCTTTGTAGCCCTAAGCCCTCAGTATAGGCCCAGAGTTTGGTGCATGTTTGTTGAATGAATGAATAAATGTTAGCACCAAGAAGCATGGGAAGGAACAGAAATGGTGGGTGCTGCAAAGAGGCCCAGAGCCCTAGTGAAAGAGACCACAAATGCAGATTCCAACCGCTGGGTATTTTTTTCATAGGAACCAGGGTTTGAAAAGTAAGGAAAGGGCCTGGTGGATGCTAGGAGTCTGGCTCCACTCCCTCTCCCCCTCTTTTCATTCTTTTTAGGTGATCTGCCTGGGATACTATGTAGATACTAGCGATAATTAGAAAAAGTAATCAGAGCACCTATTTACCGAGCACTTACTATGTGCCAGGCTGTAGGTTCTTTAAGTAATTGAATTCTTTCAGCAACCATATGAGGAAGTGTACTATTTCCACCATTCTATAGAGCCAGAGATGGAGGCATAGTAAATGTAAAATTTGTACCAGTAGAAAGTGAATGCACATTCACTTTCATTGCTCAGGCTCTGTTGGGGGATAGCAGAGCTTCCCTCTGTGTGGCTATAAATGAATGGATGAATAAATGTTAGCACCAAAGAGTATGGGTCTTGATCTAATTGCATTACCTCTCCAGGCCTCAGTTTCTTCATCTGTAGAATGTGAATAACATTGCAATGTGTTAGGAGACGGAAGTCAGAGGATTTTCCCAGCTGTAAAGGGGCTACAGCACTCCTTTAATGTGAATTTTCCTCCTCCTCCTTGTGAATCAGCATTATTTTCATTATGATTATGTTAGTGATTATAACTGTGATCATGATCACCCCTGGACCTGGCCTCTTGCCATTAATTAATATGCCAGGCTAGGCTACAGAACTGGAGACCCTGGTGAAACAGACAAATCCACTTCCCATTCATGGGTAATTCTTGTCTGATTTGGCCTCTACTTATCTTGTATTTCCATTTTTATTCTCTACCCTCCAAGCCATGACTCACTTTCAGTCCCACCTTCTTTTTCCTTAATTACTGCAATACCTTCCCTAGTGGCCTTCCAGCCTCTGGGCTCTTCCCCATCCCCATTAGCTAATTTGCTTAACATGAAAAGTCAAAACCTGTTATCTCCTGCCCCTGAGGCAACAGCTAACACTGTATTCTTTTTTTAATGATGTGAGAGGCCCTTGATAATGTGGCCACATTTTCCAGCCACCTACAATGCCCTGCAGCTATGCCTCATGGCTGGCAGTTCCTGGAACAGAGGATGGTCTGATGACTGGTCGCTTCTCCTTGCTGTTCCTCTGCCTTGCTGGAGAAGGTAATGGCACCCCACTCCAGTACTCTTGCCTGGCAAATCCCATGGGCAGAGAAGCCTGGTGGGCTGCAGTCTGTGGGGTCACTAAGAGTCAGGCACGACTGAGCAACTTCACTTTCACTTTTCACTTTCATGCATTGGAGAAGGAAATGGCAACCCACTCCAGTGTTCTTGCCTGGAGAATCCCAGGGATGGGGGAGCCTGGTGGGCTGCTGTCTCTGGGGTCGCACAGAGTCGGACACGACTGAAGCAACTTAGCAGCAGCAGCAGCAGCTGCCTTGTTAGGACCAAAGTCCTTCCCCACTTTGTCTCCACAGTGAATGCCTACTTATTCTTTTTACCCTTCAAAACAAAAAAGGCATCATTGCTTTCCCTGGTTATAGAAAAGACGCATTCTCACTATAAATAATTAAAACAGTATAGAATGCACTAGGAAAAAAAAGAAAATGTTTACTCTTCCCATAGTTCCAACAATTGGAGAAAATCACCCTCAAAAATGGATAAAACAATTAGACAAAAGATCAATAACGAAATAGGGTACCTGAACAATGGCATCACTGACGAGATGGACATGAGTTTGAGCAAGTTCCGGGTGTTGGTGATGGACAGGGAGGCCTGGTGTGCTGCAGTCCACGGGGTCGCAAAGTGTTGGACACAAATGAGCGACTGAACTGACTGACTGAACAACACTGTGAACCAGTTAGATGCAACAGATATATTCAAAACACACCATCTAATAACAGCAGAAAGGCTTCCCTGGTGGCTCAGACGGTAAAGCATCTGCCTACAATGCGGGAGATCCGGGTTCAATCCCTGGGTCAGGAAGATCCTCTGGAGAAGGAAATAGCAACCCACTCCAGTACTCTTGTCTGGAAAATCCCATGGACGGAGAAGCCTGGTAGGCTACCATCTATGGGGTTGCAAAGAGTCGGACACGACTGAGCGACTTCACTTTCACAATTTCTTCTTAAGTGCACAGGGACCTTTCTCTAGGATAGACTATATCTTACCCACAAAATGTCTTAGTAAATTTAAAAATACTGAAATCATACAAAGGGTCTTCTCTGATCACAGTGAGATGAAACTAGAAATAATAACAGAAGGAAAACTGAAAAATTTACAAATATGTAAAAATCAAACAGTATACTCTTAACAATTGAATCAAAGAAGAAGTCATAAGGAAAATTAAAAAATACATTGAGATGAATGAAAATGAAAACCCAACATGCCAAAACTTGTGGGGTGTAGAGAAAATAGTGCTCAGAGAGAAATTTGTAGCTGTAAATTCCTACACTGAAAAGGAAAGATATCAAATCAATAACATAAGTGTAAACCTTAAAGAACTAGAAAAAGAAGGGCAAAGTAACCTCAAAGCTAACAGAAGAAGGCAAGGCTAATAAATAGGAATGCAGACAAATGAAGTAGAGAATAGAGAAGCAATACAGGAAATAAACAAAACCAAAAATTCTTTGTGAAGATCCACAAAATTGACAATCTTGTAGCTAGATTGACTGGGAACAAAAAAGATAAAGCTACTAAAATCAGATTTTTTTTAAACTACTAAAAAAGATAAAGTTACTAAAATCAGAAATGAAAGAGGGTACATTACTACCAATCTTACAGAAATAAAAAAGATTATATGTGAATACTACAACAAATAATATACCAACGAATTGGATGGCTTACATAAAATGAATCAATTCTTAGAAACACGCAAAATTCTAAAACTGACTTAAGTAGAAATAGAAAATCTGAATAGATCTATAACAATGGAAAAGGTTGAACCAGTAATGAAACTCCTACAGAAGAGAATTTTCTCAACATGACAGAAAAGTCAGGGATTGATGGCTTCACTGATGAATTCTACCAGATATATAAAGAATTAATACTAGTCCTTCTCAAAACCTTCCAAACACTGAAAAGAAGGGAACATTTCCAACTCATTCTATGAGTCCAGCATTACCTTGGTATCAAAATCAGACAAAAACACTATAAGAAAAGAAAATTACAGGCTAATACCCCTTAAATGCCTAAGTGCAAAAATCCTTGACAAAATACTAGCAAACCAAGTAAAACAGTATTTAAAAAGAATGATACACCATGATCCAACTGGGACTTACCTCTGAATGCAAGAATGGTTCAATATACAAAAATTAGTCAATGTAATATACCACATTAAAAGAGTGAAGAAAAAAAGACATATAATTATCCCAATTGATGTGGAAAAAGCATTTGACAAAATATAAAAACTTTCATAATAAAAACTCTCAAGCTAGGCATAGAGGGGACCTTCTTCAACGTGACAAAGTCCTATATGAAAAATATACAGCTAACATCGTATTTAATGGTGAAAGACAGAAAGCTTTCCCCCTACAATCAGAAACAAGATTCCACACAGTAACGAAAATCCTAGCTTGAGCAAGTAGGCAAGAAAAGAAATAAAAGACATCCAGCGAGAATGGATGAACTAAAACTATCTGTTTGCAGATTTCATAATGTTACCTTACCTTGCACTACATATAAAAGTTACCACGAAATGGATCAGTGATCTAAATTTAAGAGCTGAAACTTTAAAAGTCTTAGAAGAAAACAGAAAGAAATCTTCAAGACTTTGGATTTGGCAATGATTTCTTTAAAAGAAGAGATTAATTGAACTTCATCAAAGTTAAAAACTTCCACTGAAAAAAAACTGTACACTTCAGATGGTTGAAATGGTAAATTTCATATTATGTGTATTTTCAGTCAGTTCAGTCGCTCAGTTGTGTCCGACTCTTTGCGACCCCATGAATCGCAGCACGCCAGGCCTCCCTGTCCATCACCAACTCCCAGAGTTTACTCAGACCCATGTCCATCGAGTCAGGGATGCCATCCAGCCATCTCATCCTCTGTCTTCCCCTTCTCTTCCTGCCCCCAATCCCTCCCAGCATCAGAATCTTTTCCAATGAGTTAACTCTTTGCATGAGACGGCCAAAGTACTGGAGTTTCAACTTCAGCATCATTCCTTCCAAAGAAATCCCAGGGCTGATCTCCTTCAGAATGGACTGGTTGGATCTCCTTGCAGTCCAAGGGACNGACTCATTTGAAAAGATCCTGATGCTGGGAAAGATTGAAGGTGGGAGGAGAAGGGGACGACAGAGGATGAAATGGTTGGATGGCATCACCGACTTAATAGGCATGAGTTTGAGTAAGCTCCAGGAGTTGGTGATGGACAGGGAGGCCTGGCTTGCTGCAGTCCATGGGGTCACAAAGAGTCGGACACGACTAAATGATTGAACTGAACTGAGTCACTGCGGAAGCCCCAACATCAAGTCTTGAACAAGGACAAAGAATGTGTCTTTGCTGCCTCTGGGAAGTGGTTGCCGAAACCACCACTGTGTCTACCTGTGCCAGAATAGAGGCAGTGTGATCTCTACAGTTTTGTATCACTAGTTTCAGACGCAAAGTCCTGGAGAGAGGTATCTAAATGGGAGAATCTTGAGTCCTCCACTCTAAATGGAAGACTATCCTACTAGAAAAGGAAATATCCAGCATTTTCAGCTTCTGTGCTGGTGATGGGGGTTTGCAAATATAAGAAATAGTGCTTGGATGCTGGGACATGAAAAGGAATGACAAATGACGAATTAAGCTCATGAGATCAATTGACATTTACAAAAAGAAATATTTCTCTCAAATTCCTCAGCAGTAGAAAGGGCATTCAAGGTCTCCATTTTATTTACTGACCTACAGTGTATTTTTTACTCATCTTTCCTTATTTGCACTGAGTAGGACAGTAGGAGTAAGAGGATTATTTTGAAGTCGAATGATTGTATTTTGTTCGGTTTTTGTGCTTTATTGATATACTGAACCTGTGCCATTTTCAGGATCATCCCTGGTGGCTCAGACACTAAAGTATCTGCCTACAATGTGGGTAGGCCTGGGTTTAATCCCTGGGTCAGGAAGATCCCCTGGAGAAGGAAATGGCAACCCACTCCAGTACTCTTGCCTGGAAAATCCCATGGGTGGAGGAGACAGGCAGGCTACAGTCCATGGGGTTGCAAAGAGTCTGACCCGACTGAGTGACTTCACTTCACTTCATGCCATTTTCAAGTATCACATTTTATACAGGTTAATTTCAATTCTTTTTTATTTCTTCTATGTTACAATAGTTGAAAAACAGCAGAGTCATAAAATAAAATAATAGAAACACACTCTTTATTTTTTTGTTAGTACAATATCCTAAGCCTTCCTGAGTGTGCTTTGCTTTGTTTCAAGCAGAACTGATGACGGTCCTGTCTCTGTGCAGGAAATTGGATTTAGTGAGTGGCAGCTGCAGCCACACAGTGAGTCCTTAAGTGGCAACCCATTTCTAACACTGAGCCCCTAGACATCATACTAATCCTGGCAATATGAGAGAGAGCCAGATCAAAGCCCATTTGGAGAAAGAAAGAAAATAATCCCAAACTGCTCTTTTGATGTCACATTAGGCCATTAATATACATCATGTCTGTTTAATTTAAAACTTCTGACTAGTGCTGGTACGACTTAATTGCACACCTCTTGAGACCCAGCATTAAGTTACTGTGTGCTTGGATGGGAAACATGATTTGTGCCATAGTTAATGATGAGGTTTAGAGTCAAGTCCAGAGTCATGCATTCTCTGTACTCTCCACTGACCTGACTGCATGTCTCTTGTAAATAACATCTTCAGTGGATGAAGGGACCATAAATCTGTCCCACGATGGGTCTCTTCACCCTGTTCCACTCTCTTCCTGGACATTACCTTTTGGTTCCCTGGAGTATAATGAAAGGTCTGTTGAGTAAGTGTCTTTCTTTTTTCTCTCAGTGGGCTGTTCATTTCCTTCCTGCTCTTACTGGGGCTTATGTTAGGGGGAGTAGGGTCATTTGTTAGGGTATTTTGACAGTATTTTTAAAATAAATCCATAATTCAGATTCTGATCTCTATTCATATGCTAAGTACTTTTATATCATGTTCCTTTATTTTTTCAATTATAGAAAATTTCTCTAACAGATTTTATCAGGCTTTGTGCAAAACCTGGAGGAGTTGAAATAATTGAAAAAATTTAAAGAAAATATCAGGCTTAAATATTATATAAAATGGCATCATAAACTAGGTTTACCTTTAGCCAACTTGAGAAATGCAGAAATGGCATGTCAGATTTTAGCAGAAACTATCTCATGTTTTCACCTCTTATCTCTATAGACTAGCAGGAGAAGCAGTCATAAATTTCTAGAAAGAAGCTGGATGGAAGGAGAAACTAAGGGTGCTACTGAGGGAGTAGACTTAATGTGAACAGTTCTAAGTCAGAGGTAAGGATCATGCAAAGCTGGTGTGAATGGGTGGGAACTGGCACTCTTGGGAAAGGGACAATCAGTGTGAGATAACCAGCATGGTCTGAAAACATGAGCCTCATACACAATACTTAGGTGTTTATAGACAATTGGGAGGGAAAAGAAAGAAAAAAGGGAAAGTTCACAATAACTTGTCACTCTTCTCTCAGTCCATAAAGGTAGTATAAACTTTAGATGAGCTCCTTTTGTTGTTGGAGAAAGAATGATAAGGACCAGACACAATGTCAAGGTTGGTTAGATTTTCTAAAGGTCATTTAGTGAGCTCTGACTGAGACTGACATATTAGGTTAGAGCATCTTAAGTTTCTCCCAAACAATCTCAAGGAAAAGGAAAGTGAACACATATCTTTGGCAACTGGAAAGACAATGCCAGCACTGCAAACAAAATTTTCTTTGAAATGCTCTGTTTTATCCTAAAAATTTGTACAAATGTTGCATTCTAGACATATTGTGTATTTTAATATAAAATATTTAAGTTAAAGACCATTTAGCAAAATCAATTCTCCCAGAAGTTGTGTCCCATTAGTCTATGATTTTGCAAAGCCCATAGCCCATTGCCAAGGGAATCTCTGAGGGGGCCACATTATCCATTTAAGAAGCAGATGAAGAGCAATTAGATCAATTTCAAATATTGTATCTGAAAATATTGTGATATTCAGTTAAGTGTATTCAACCATTTAGCCAAATATTTTTAAAACCTGTAGAAACCCAGGGAATATAATTGTAAACTTTGGCCTGCTCTGTTCTCAGTTGAACAAACCAAGCTTTGCATGACTCCTTTCCAGCAGGAGATACTTAGTTCAATCACAGACATTGCTCACTCTCAAAATTTGATCCAAATCTGGAGTTAGTGTTAAATGACACCATGTGTTTCCTCTGGTTAAATAAGGTCAGTAAATTATTATGTTCCTTTGTTTCAGAAAATGAAGATATTTTAGTCTTCTCATGTTGAAAGAATACTAATTGTGAATTTAAGAAATTTGGAGGAAGAGTGGGGACTCTTAACTGCATTTGCCATGCCTGCTCATTTTGCCTTCAGAGTTCTGGAGTATTGGAGGAGTTACTATAAAGAAGCAAGTCTACTTTTCTTATGGCTTAAAACATGTCCAAAAATGTTTTGAAAAATGACAAGACAGCATTGTTAAATAGGCATACAACATTCGGCAACATTATTTCAATATTTAAGTGAAAATTTAAAAAATCATCTACAACTGAATGCTAGAGATGAGGATAAACATGATTCCTTCCTTTGAAAAATGAAAACTCAACACTTAGCCCTCCGTGATCATTAAAAGTCTACTACCCAAAATTAATATCCCTATAGTACCCAATATGTATGGAGTACTGCATGGAAATATGTGGAGAAGGAATGTTAAAGATGAAAATCTCTTAACTGAATACAAATAATTTAACAGTAGATGTAAAATCCACTAACTGGCAGTTATTTGGCTCAAACATCTATCCTGAGAGACTTCAAAATATAAAAGATCAAATTAAGGAAGTTGTCCTCTTGTTTCCAATGTCTCATACTTTATCTGAATGCATCTTCCCGTCTGACTTGTTCTCCACAGTCAAGGAAACAATCCACACGATGAAGACGCTTTCCTTCCTGACTACTGAAGGAACTTCTTTCCACAACCATACTTCTAAGTGCCAGGGACTGTGCTGACAAAGGAACAACAGAATGTTTCTGACCTAAGGTTTCCCAGCCTCATGGGGGAGATAAATCAAAAAATATCTAGCAGGTAAATTTAAATTATGAGTCCTCTCCCTGAGGGAGAAATGTACAGGGTGTTGTGGCACAGACCCAATAGTAGGTGCTTAAGAAGGAAATGCAGAGCAGACACAGAACGGTGGCCTCAGGTTCCAAAACGCCTGGCGAACTTCCGGATGAGACGTCGAGTTAGCATCAGAAGGGGCGGGGTGTGTGTGGCCTTGACTACTGTGCCACCGTGGGCTTGCTCCACACACGGTGGGCTCTCAGGCACTGGGACAAGGTCAGTTTCAACGGATGAGAACAAGAAACTCAGAGTATGGAGAGCAGCTTCCAGTTCAGGCCGAGGAAAACATTCTCCAAGGAAGCACGAGATTCCTGAAACGTGTCCAGCCCTTGTGGAAAAGATACAGTTTGGGCCGCAGTTCAAGTAAACTTCTGAGGAGCTTCAAACGCTCAGACTTGGCAGTTCAACTCAAACGGCTCTTCCAAGTTCTTCCTAGGCAACTGCCACTTCTAAGGCAGAGTCATTGTTTACAGCCTGGCGGAGTTGGAATCTTGGAAAAACAAACTTGTCGTGACAGCTGGGGTTTATAACCACCCTCGGACTTCACGAGAGGCGCATCTGAGGAGCTTCCAAACTCCTCAGCCGGCTACCTGACGGCTTTCGGGCGGCCCTACGTGCGTCCCTGTGTGAGGCTGACAGGGGAGCCGGGGTCTCAAATTGGCTAGCCTCTCCTTTTAGGGGAACGCCGGCCACACCCCCAGGCCACCTGGAACTGCAGCGTTGCCGTTTTCCACCGCATTTTCGCAGAGTAAAGCCACCGGGCCGCCCCGTCTCCCCGTGCCCCGACCCGCGGCCCCGCCGGAGCCCGGCACGGGGAAGGCGGGGCATCCGGGCAGGAGGGGCGGGCCGCGCCTGCGCACTAATACCTGCCGGCTCGGGATGTGGGTTCAGCCCCGGAAGTGGGGTTAGCGCCACCAACGCCTTAGGCAGTCAGGGAGCAGAGCCACACTGCTTGGGAAGCAAGCGTCCCACCCGTAGACGACGGACTCTGTGCTCCTTCCTACCTGACTTGCCCCTCTCTCAGGAGACGCGGGTTCGATTCCTGAGTCAGGAAGGACCCCCCCCCCCCCCCCCCCCCCCCCCCCCCCCCCCCNTCATTGGAAAAGACTCTGATGCTGGGAGGGATTGGGGGCAGGAGGAGAAGGGGATGACCGAGGATGAGATGGCTTGATGGCATCACTGACTCGATGGACATGAGTCTGAGTGAACTCCAGGAGATGGTGATGGACAGGGAGGCCTGGCGTGCTGCAGTTCATGGGGTCACAGAGTTGGACACGACTGAGTGACTGAACTGAACTGAACTGAAGGTTTTGCTGTGAGTCTGTGTTCAATGATGCTGTTATCACCAAGTATGGCTTATGTCATGTCACAATTACCCCTTATACCTGTGAAGATTAGAAAGCATATAGAAATGTTTCCTTCTATTTGTCCCTTACAGATGTTATTTTTGAAGCCATCTATTTGATGTGACTGTTTTATTGGTTAGAAAACTGTAAGATTACAACCCCATAAAGAGTAACTCTTTGGAATCATAAACTGGAAATAAAGAAATTTTCCCCTGGTCACATTTTCATTTTGCTGGATAATACTGATGAGAAGGACAATAAAGCAAAATTCTTTTGAAGATGGAGAGTACTATTTATATTTTTGAGTAACAAATAAATTAGCTTGGTTTAATAGTGTAATGTAATTACTATTTGAGAAACATCTATGTTAACCACTGACTAGGTTTATCAGATGGTACAAATGTTTGGAGTTCAAAAGAACTGGGTTTGCAAATTGTCTTCAAAACTTGCTTTAGGCAGATTCCATGAGTGTGAATTTTCTGAACTAAAAGACTGAGGAATGATTATTACTTTGAAAATTTTAATTATTTTTGTTGCAATATAGCTGACACATGGTCCATATGCAACTAACATAACTAGCATTAAATTCATATATTAAATGAGATGGCTGGCATAGAAACTACATGACAAAACAAACTTAATGAGACTATACTTCTTCATTGAAATTGGCCCATTCCATTAAGTAGTTACACTGGTTCATATTTTCTGAGGTTGAAGTAAATACTTCCATTGTAGTATAAGATAGAACATTTATAGATTATGGTGATATGTCTAAAGTAGTCTAATATGTTAAAAGATTAATAATTAATAAAGATTTCTGATGTAATGTTTATAATACAATAATAATTTTTGTTTACGGAAGTCTCGTAATTGCCTAAAAGAAAAAGAAAAGTTGGTACATAAAAGTATATTTCTTAAACTTTTTACAAGTTTTAAACATTATTATTATAGAATATAAGAGCAAAACATATGATGTAGTACATAATTCACATTTTGGAGTTATTTAATTCACCCCAATATCCCTATTATTCATTTCCTCTTGAAGATGAGACCAAAAATACTCAGGTAAAGATAAAGAAATAAGTAACTCAGACTGAGAGAACAGCATCTTCAAAAGACTGGAGACAAGAGAGGGTATACTGGTTCAGTATCTTTTAGATATAGAATGTTATATATAGGACCCATGGTACGAGAGAGGATAATAGAAGTGAGAAGCTAATATATAATTTGTATGCCATTCATTTAAGAGGAGAAGTCTGTCAGATTTTTTTTTTTCCTTCAGAAATGACACTGATCTTTAGTATGGAAAATATAATGAGATTGGAAGTAGGGAGACCATTATAGAGGCAGTCTCAGTAATCCATCTAAGGGATGATGAAGAATCTAAAATATGAGACAATTGAGATGAAACTGATGAGATTCAATCACTCTGGTAAAAGAAAAGTAAAGCCATTGATTTTACTCTTTATGAAGTCAAGTGGGCTTTAGGAAGCATCACTACCAACAANTGGGGCCCCTTTTCCCCGGGGGCAGCGGGGGTGGGGACAGCTGGTTGGTCCCAGGGGCCTGTGCGAGGGCCACCGGGGTATGCCCCAAGGGCGGGAAGTCCAGCGCTGCTCTCCCTCGCCCTCTAGAGGCTCAGGGTGGGTGAGGCACGCTGGAGGGGTCCTGGTTGAGGAGGGGGTCCTGGGTTTCCAAGGACGTCTGGAAGGTGTCCGCAGTCAGACCACAGCTTCATCTGAAGCCTGCTGCTGGAAGTGCCCAGTGGGGGTGCGCTGTCGGCTCAGGTAGAAGGGGTTCAGGGCCCCCACCTCTGTCTGGGTAGGAGACAGCCAGAGATGGGGCTCCCTAGTCAGCACCCAGCCAGCTCATCAGGATAGCCCTGCTCCACTTCTCACCTTCCCCGTGGGCAGCTTCAGTGATGCTGGAGGCTGCCTCTGCAGCCCTTGGGTGCATGGGGGACACCTGTGTCCCTGTCCTCCGACAACCAGGAATCTCCAGAGCCTTAGGCCAGGAGGGGAGGTGGGGTGGAGGGTGTGTCCCCAGCTGACTTTGTAGGGGGAGACCTGGGAAGGTGGTGGTAGGTGGGGTGGAAATCTTCAACTCCTCCTGCTTGGGTAGAAGAGACGGAGAAGGAGGAGGACGGTGATGTGGAGAAAGCCTGGGAGGTGGGGGTGGGCTGGAAGGAGGGATAGAGTTACGTTAATAAATCTTTCCAGGCTGGAAGATTGGGTGCTGGGGACCTGGACCTCCAGAGGGGGCTGGATGGCAGAGCAGCCTTCTTGAAACACACGTGCACTGCATCTGTGCTCCTCTGCTCACCTGGCTGCCATCCACATGCCCCAGCCTCACCTCAGATTGTTCATTATTTGGCTGAGGTATTTGCAGGGCCCGACTGCACAGCCTTGCTCAAACTTCTCCTTACCTGGTCCTCAATGCAGCAAAAAAATTAAGATGGATACAGGAAACAAAAGGGACTTCATGGGTGGTTTTTCAGCCTCCATCCCCTCAGGAGACCAGAGATGCCAGGTTTGGGACAGAGGTGGAGGGACTTTGGAATGAGTCTCAGAATTTTCTCACCTGCCCAAGGGCTGGGCCAGGAGGAGAGCGAGGGCAGACCATCTCCTAGAGCCTGCCCAGCTGCCCCCAGGGGAGGGGTGGGCATGACGCCCAGAGAAAAGGCAGAGCTGGCCTGAGTGTCCTGCAGTCTCGGGGGAAGGAGGATCCTTGTGCTCACTCTGCCCTGGGGACACCCCCAGCCTTCCCCTCCCTAGCACCTGGGCCCAGACTGCACAGGTCTCACTCTACTTCTCAAACAGTAGCTCTGGGCTCCCCTGCTCAAGCCGTAGTCACAGTGGAGGGGTAGGCTCTGCCCCAGAGAGGTTCTGTTGAGCCCGGAGTGAGGCTGGGGTGCCTGGGCAGGGAGCCCCGGCTGAGGCTCCCTCTCATCCCCTCCCACCAGAGAAGGGGCTTTCTCTCTGTTTCCCAGAAACACTTGCTTCGCTACTTGACAGCCTTGTCATTCCATTCCCTGCTGCCCTGTGCTCGGCTCCACCACACCCCTGACAAATTCCTTCCTCCACTTCAGCTCCAAGACTGGAGGCACGGGCACCCCACCCAGCTTCTCTCCTAAAAGGTTGGGAGGGGATGGGAGCTAACACCTTGTCTTCCTCTCCGCTTGTCTCTCCTTTTCTCTCCCACTTCCTGGCATTTCACCCAGGCTACCCATCAGTGAGGAGTCTCAGGACAGACCTCCTGCGGCTCTCATCCTATAATTCCCTCTGGAGAAGATGAGTTTGGTAGGCCCCAGGGTGTCTAGCTCAGATCCTTCTTGCTGCAGTCCCAGCTGTTCTGGTCAATGGCAACAGGCAAACCCAGGCTGCTGTTCAGATCTCAGACTACAGACTTGGCCCTTTACTGTCTCCCACGCATTATGTTCTTGTGATCTTCATGCATGCATGCATGCTCAGTTGTGGCCGACTCTTTGTGACCCCAGGGACTGTAGCCCGCCAGGATCCTCTGTCCATGGGATTTCTCAGGCAGGAATACTGGGGCGGGTTGCCATTTCCTATTCCAGGGGATCTTCCTGCCCCAGGAATTGAACCTGCGTCTCTTGCGTCTCCTTTGTTGGCAGGTGGGTTTCCTTCCCACTGCACCACCTGGGAAGCCCTCCTTTGACCTCTAAGAGATGGTGCCGAAGTAGAGCTCCTTGGTTCTCCCTGCATCTCTTCCAGTCTGCCAGGCCACAGGCCTGCGTATCCACAGCTCTCACCCTGACCCCTTCGTCTGTCTCCTCTACACACCTGGACTGGGAGCCTTAATAGGCGTCAGAAACCAGTCTGCGTCTTCACTCTACAGAGAAGACGCTGAAGTCAGAGGTGGGCTCCAGGTCACACAGCCAGACTGTGACAGTTTCTGGCTGTGAACTCAGGGGTCCGGACCCCGAGTCGCGGCCCCACACAGGCGTCTCTGAGGAGGTCTGCTCAGGAAGCAGCAGCGCTAATGGCAGGGCCTCGGAGACACTGTGTGAGGGACTTTCAAGGTAACTCCTGAGGCGGCGGTACTGAGGGGCCGCTCGGGGGATGCCCGGCCTCCCCGCAGCCCCTGTGGGAAGGGCGCCGTGACCCAGATCGGCTTGGCTCTGGAGCAACTGCATTTCTGGGAACACTCTCTCCTCTCTGTGGGGCCCTGTCATGGGCAGCAGTGGTGGTGGTGGTG
>SJYV01004357.1:392885-403787 GCA_006410875.1 Neotragus pygmaeus | reverse complement strand
ATCTTCATGCATGCATGCATGCTCAATTGTGGCCGACTCTTTGTGACCCCAGGGACTGTAGCCCGCCAGGATCCTCTGTCCATGGGATTTCTCAGGCAGGAATACTGGGGCGGGTTGCCATTTCCTATTCCAGGGGATCTTCCTGCCCCAGGAATTGAACCTGCGTCTCTTGCGTCTCCTTTGTTGGCAGGTGGGTTTCCTTCCCACTGCACCACCTGGGAAGCCCTCCTTTGACCTCTAAGAGATGGTGCCGAAGTAGAGCTCCTTGGTTCTCCCTGCATCTCTTCCAGTCTGCCAGGCCACAGGCCTGCGTATCCACAGCTCTCACCCTGACCCCTTCGTCTGTCTCCTCTACACACCTGGACTGGGAGCCTTAATAGGCGTCAGAAACCAGTCTGCGTCTTCACTCTACAGAGAAGACGCTGAAGTCAGAGGTGGGCTCCAGGTCACACAGCCAGACTGTGACAGTTTCTGGCTGTGAACTCAGGGGTCCGGACCCCGAGTCGCGGCCCCACACAGGCGTCTCTGAGGAGGTCTGCTCAGGAAGCAGCAGCGCTAATGGCAGGGCCTCGGAGACACTGTGTGAGGGACTTTCAAGGTAACTCCTGAGGCGGCGGTACTGAGGGGCCGCTCGGGGGATGCCCGGCCTCCCCGCAGCCCCTGTGGGAAGGGCGCCGTGACCCAGATCGGCTTGGCTCTGGAGCAACTGCATTTCTGGGAACACTCTCTCCTCTCTGTGGGGCCCTGTCATGGGCAGCAGTGGTGGTGGTGGTGTGTGTGTGTGCGCGTGTGTGTTGGAGTGCACACATGGTTTTTCAGTCCCTGCAGCCTTCAGCCTGGAGATCTGAGGAGCGATGGAGAGGAAGAGACTGGCACACACACGGTGGGGAGAGGGTCACGGAGTGGGGGGTGGGTCAGACCCCACAGGGCGATGGTGAGGGGCTGGGGCAGGGCAGACTCACAGTGCCCACCCCCCTGTCCTCTCTGAAGGCACAGATCACACTGAGCGCCTGGCGGAGGGGGTCTGGCCGCCCTCTCTGTGCTTGTTCCTTTCCCTAGGATTGCCACCCCAACACCCCTGGTGCCTGGTGGGCAAGGGCACGTCCCATCTCCTCAGAGCTGCCCCTTCTACAGGTTGGCCCCTAGTCCCTGGAGGGCAGGGGGGACATGTGAAGACCACCTTTTCCCCTAGCGAGTCCCCCACTGCCCTGCCTGCCCCCAACCCCAACAGTGAGTGGGGAGTGGTCACCTCCCGGGGGCAGGTGGTCTCAGAGAAGCTGAGGTTTCTGACAGGCTGGAGGAGCACTTGGCCAACAGGACTGGTCAGGAAGTCTCCTGGGGTGATGGGAGGCAGTAGAAAGGGGTGGGAGAGAAAGAGATGAGGTGGGATGAGATAGTCAAGGGAAGAGAGAACAGAAGGGAAGGAAAATGCTCTGACTGCTTGTAACCGTCCGTGACCTGGGCACTTGGGAATCCTGGCTGGGGTACCTGCCCATTTTTCAACCATGCCTGGAACCCGTGAGCGGTGGGGTCTCTGCTACGCGGGCTACACTTGTGGATGGAGCGTGCGGGGAGTCGTGCCCTGGTCTTCCTGGGAGTGGAGGATATATGGAGGCACTCTGACCAGGGCCCCAGACAGGCCTCCTTCTCGGCTGGGAAATACACATTCCAGCCTAGGGTTGAGAGGGGACTGGGGCAGGGCAGGCGCTCAGCTGGTACAGGCTGGCACGGCCACCTGATTGGTAAACAGCTGCTGTTCCAGCCCGAGTTCCCCGTATGCCTCTCTGGCCTCCCTAGCCCCTTCCTCGGTCCTCTGGCACTCCCCAGCTTGCAGAAGCTGAGGGATTCACACTCGGCTCCGCACCTGCCCCCGGCTCTGTGTACGCTGTGCCCGGCTGTCACTCTCAGTGGGGAGGGGGCTACAGGGTGGGGGGCTGGTGCCCCAAAGCTGGAGCTGACCAGGGCCAGGTCTTGGGACTCGGGGAAACTGGAGCGGGCACAGCAGCCTGCAGTGTGCCCACCTTCACTTTTCCTGATGCTTCCAGCTGTGTTCTGGAAGGAGTTGAGTCTGAACGAGGGGGCTGGCAGATGGGGACTTGTGCAAAGAGCCATCTCCCAGGCCCCCAGTGGGGCATGGTTCACACAAGCAGCGCCCTCTGGAGGGCACTACCTGGAATGAGGGCGTGCTCAGCCCCTCTCCGTGGGGAGGGGGAGCTGACAATGAACCCTGGGCCCAGAAGCTGACCTGCCCCAGATGTACACGTAGGGCCAGCACCCTTCCCGGGCATTGCCTGACTCTCCAGACGGCAGAAGTCCCACGCACCCCAAAGGTGCCTGGTTCAGTGCTGGATCCTGATGAAGTGTTCAAGTGGCCCGTGGAGAGGCGGCCGGGAGGCTGAGCTGTGAGTCAAGAGATGTGGATGACTTCAGAAAGCCTTGGGCCTCTTTCGGGTCCTCTGGCCAGTGAAGGGATTTTCATACTTCTTTAGCAGTGGAGTCTTTTTCAAACGAAATCCCAAGTGAAATTCCAATCAACAGGGCAGATGAGACTGAGTGTGCTTTGTCTGCCTCCTCCCACCCCCGCCCNAGGTTCACTCTACCTCACAAACCCTCTATTATGTCAACTGTTTATTTAACACAGAGATTCTTTTATAATAATATAATTTAAAAAAGAAATACATAAATCTGAGAAGGTTGAAGAACCTTTTTAAATTAAATTGTTAGAAAGGTTTGAAATCTTAAGGGTCACTAAATATGGTAATAATTTTTTTCCTGTATCTTGATAGTCAACAGCTTGATGGCTCTCTTTATATCAATACAATCGATATAATGAGATCCATGGGAGATTAGGTGGTCAAAATTAATATGGTGAAAAGATCTGGATTGAGATTCTAGTCCTATCATTTACTATGAATAGCTGAATTTCTTCATTTTTCCTAATCCTGGTTTTGTCATCTGTAAAATAAGAATAATTGTAGCTACCCTGTTGTGAAAGTTAGACATAGGACATGAAGCAGATTATCAGCAAATGGGTCTAACATTTTATTGACCAAAGTTGCAGGTAAAATTAATCCAGGCATTTGGAATAACTGACAGATGTCGAGTAGAGTCAGAGAAGAAATCCACAATTTATGGTCATAGAGACACAGGTCTAGCTTTATAAAGACCTAAAGGAAATCTGTTGTTTTGGTTTTTGCAGTACACATCTTTTTCAGCTGAATGATTAGAGGGATCCCAGAAAAAATCTGGCTTACATAACACATGAAACATAAAAAATGTGTGCTATAATTTTTCTAACTTTCAGACATTATATGTTAATAATCTTATAGAGAACATAACACTAAAACTATGTAAATAAGAATTATATTAGAGAATCTACTGTACTNATCTGGCTTACATAACACATGAAACATAAAAAATGTGTGCTATAATTTTTCTAACTTTCAGACATTATATGTTAATAATCTTATAGAGAACATAACACTAAAACTATGTAAATAAGAATTATATTAGAGAATCTACTGTACTCATCTGTTTTATGTTAAAGTAACTGTAATAAAACCCCAGAATTACCATAACAATCTTTTTTTTTAATTTAGTCAATATCTGGCATATGTTGCTGTTGTAGTTTAGTCACTAAGTCATGTCAGACTTTTTTGCTACCCCATGGAGAGTAGCCCACCAGGCTCCTCTCTCCATGGGATTTCCCAGGCGTGAAAACTGGAATGGGTGGACATCTTCTCCAGAGGATTTTTTCCAACTCACGTTTCTTATGTCTCCTGCATTGGCAGGCAAATTCTTTACCACTGAGCCACCAAGAAAGCCCATTTGGCATATNATTTCCCAGGCGTGAAAACTGGAGTGGGTGGACATCTTCTACAGAGGATTTTTTCCAACTCACATCTCTTATGTCTCCTGCATTGGCAGGCAAATTCTTTACCACTGAGCCACCAAGAAAGCCCATTTGGCATATACGGGATCCTAAATTATGTGAAAATAAAATTGCATGATTCATATGATTGTTATACATAAAAGCACATATAAATCTTACAAATCTTAGTAGTTAGTTGATGTCAGAAGTCAAGTCATTGGGAAAAACAACAGAAACAACTATCAATAGCAATTGATTAAATTGTGAACTAGGGAAATATTTTTAAACCACAAAAATTATGGATGCTTTTGACAAAAAGAAGATTGGACAATTTGATTGGACAAACAGTACTAATTTATAGGTCAAGATAAGCCAATCAAAATTATTTTTGTTTGACACAAAACTGAAAGTCAAACAGGAATCTCAGTAAAATATTAAAAACAAGTGCTACATATTCATCATATCTGAAATATATCTTTTCCATTCATATCATTAAATATTCCTAAAATTCACAGATGATATTAGTAAGATCTCCCTTCACAATAATAACATAGACTAAGGAGAAGAACATATTTTTACAAAATATCTCATTAAACATACAAGATTATAATTCTTCACAATATTTGAGGTACTTTCAAAGAACTACATTATGAAGAAATATTGAGATATTATTTTATTATTAAATTCACAAGGATAAGTTTTAACAACAAAAAAATTTTGGTGTTTTTAGTGACAAAAGATAATGCTGGTGAAACAGATACCTTGAAACAGTATCGAAAGTGAAGCTGCTCAGTCATGTCCAACTCTTTGCAACCCCATGGACTGTAGCCTACCAGGCTCCTCCCTCCATGGGTTTCTNGGTGGGGGTGGGGGGAGGCACTTGCTTCCTCTTTTTTCCCCCCTCCTAGGATTTCCCTGAAGGAAACTACGCTACAGCCAACTCAGTGATTGCCTGCTGACACAGTTGCTCCAAAGAGAGGCTAAAGCGGGAACTAAGCCCTAGTCATTTTTGGCAGGCATCGTGTGATTTCTTCCATTTCTTTCTTTCCTTTCTTTGCTCCCTCATCCAACAGAAGGAGGGATAAATCCATTTCCCTATTCCTTTCTGTTTGACTTTAGCCAATGATAGTATGTTTGCATTCTCTGAGGGTTTGCTCACACATGGCAGTAGGGACAGGAGAAAGGGAAGAGAAGTAACATTACATGAGACCTACTCTAGGCCGAGAGCGTTGCTCATATTCGCTGTCTCTGTACCTCTCCCCATAACCCTGGAAGGTAAGCACGGGACTCCCGTTTTACAGATGAGGAAACTGCGGCTCAGACAGATGCAGTTGCTTGTCCTAAGTCTCATGGCTTGGACGTGGAGAATGAAGACTAAGCCCAGTCTCTCTGGCTTTTTCCACTGCATGTTAGACGTGAGGAGGGTGTGGTTATGGAGCCAGGGCCGGGGTGTTTCACAGTGAAGGTTCTCCAAGCTGATGTGTCATTTCAAAAATGACAGAGGTCTTGGCCTGCCAGCTAAGAGCAGAAACATTTCTCTATCTGCTGGGATTCGAGAGGTTTCTTGGAATCACACCTCCCCTTTACCACCGGCGCTGTGCTCCAGATGTCACCATTCGTGCTAAATTTCTTGGAGTTAAGCCTTGCCCTCCCCAGGAAATTTTAGAAACACACAAATCCCTGGGATATGTGACGTTTGGTTTTTTTTCGGCTGTGCTGGGTCTTCATTGCTGCATGCGGGCTTTTCTCTAGTTGCGACAAGGGGGGCCTACTCTCTAGGTGCAGTGCCTAGACCACCCTCTCATTGCAGTGGCTTCTCTTGTTGCAGAGCACAGGCCCTACAGCGCAGGCTCAGCAGCTGTGGGGCATGGGCTTAGTTGCTCCGTAGCAGGTGGAATCATCCCGGAGGGATTGAACCCAGGTCTCCTGCACTGGCAGGCGGATTCTTAACCCCTGTACCACTGAGGAAGTCCAAGATACGATGTTTTATATCAGTGATCTCAGTTGGAGTGTTTGATGGAGCTGTTACAGAACCTCAAAGCTTAGGGAGAGGCTTTCACCTAGAAGAAGCCTGAGGTCCAGAAGAGGGGGCTGACTTGGTGGAGGGCACACAGCATGCGGCCTATTCGAGTTTTTTGCCCAGTGCTGTTTCCAGTCTCCACGTGTTTGTGGCAGGCAGATGAGAAGGCTCTAGGCACCAGGTGGGTATAGGAAGGGGGCAGAACTGGAGGAAAGGTCTTTGTGCTTTGAGCTCCGCCCCAGCTGAATGACCTGTGCTTGTCACAGGCTGGTGTCCTCTGCCCGCCTCCTGTCGCCCCTGGGCAAACAACAGCAGCGCTTGATGTGCTAGCTGGACCTACCTCTAGTGTCTGCTTGTTTCGTTAAATACTGTGGCAGAGACATGCTGTCCCAGAGGGCTGGGGAAACCAGTGTGGGGCTCACTCCCCCAACCCTCCAGGGAGCAGCATTGTCCCTATGCACTTTGGCTGGAAATGTTTCAGAAGAAGCCCTAATCCTCTGCTCTGCAAAAGCTCTGTCACCCAGGGGAGAGCTGGGAGAGCTTAGGGAGTTGGCAGTGTCCTCCAGATCTCAGTTTCCTGCCTGCTCCCTATTCCCATTCCACTCAGCTGGCTAGACTCCTGCTCTTCTAGTGTCGCCTCCTCCAGGAAGCCTTCCCCCACTCCCAGAGTGCCCCTTTGGAGTTTCTATTTTTGGTGTACTACACATAGGAAGCCCCTTCTACACTGTTGTAGCCTCAAGGTCTGGACCAAAACAGGGCTCCTAGGCTGAATTTAATATTTGAAAGTGAAAGTGTTAGTTGTTCAGTCTTTGCGACCACCAGGCTCTGTCCATAGGATTTTCTAAGCAAGAATACTGGAGTGTGTTGCCATGCCCTCCTCCAGGGGATCTTCCCAACCCAGGGATCGAACCCAGGTCTCCTGCATTGCAGGCAGATTCTTTACCATCTGAGCCACCAGGGAAGCCCCAATAATTCTTGTGGAATAAACGTTCTGAGCTTCTTCCCGCCCAAAGCCCTTCTTGATGCCCATTTTAGCTCTTCTGACCACTCTGCTTCAGCGTCTTCCTAACTCTCTGTGTCTGTCTCAGGGCCTCTTTCCCATTCTACCTTCTTGGGTAGCTGTGGGCAGCTGTCGGTGTGCAGGAACTCCCCAAGGCAGGTGTTTTACTCTTGTTTTGCAGATGAGGATCAGAGAGGCTGAGTAACGTGCCTGAGGAAACACGGTCGAAGAGTGGCAGTATCACTTGGCTGCATCTGGATCCAGAGTCCCTGCGCTCTCCACGGCCCTACTTAGATGGCCCTGTGTCTCCTATAATATCAGCACAGCCTGGTACCCCCCAGGCTTTGGGAAAGTCCCACAGATTGGAACCCAGCTCAGCTCCCAGGCACCCCCCAGGTCGGGAGGGAGAATGCAGCTTTAGAACCTTAGCTGTCACCTCTGCCACCACCTTCTTCCCAGCAGAGGGACTCCCTCCAAGACTGGGTGAGGGTGTGAAAAAGGGGGCAGCAGTGGAAAGGATGGGGGTCAGACCCCGAGGGGTAGCAAAGATTGGAGCATCAGGAAGTGAACATGCCTGGGGCCGTTGGGGAGTAGCGATCCAGGGAGATAGCCTGATGTTTGGGGATTTGAAGGAGAGGCAGATGGGGCCCAGGGCTGTGTGGGTGGGGGCACTCCCTCAGTGTGTGGCCCTACCCTGTCCCTTCTGCCCCCTCTCCATCTTTAAAAAATTTTATTTTTATTGTTACTACTTTTGGCTGTGCTGGGTCTTCGCTGTGGTGCAGGGGCTCTTCATTGCTGTGTGCGGGTTTTCTGTAGTTAAGGCGAGAGGCTCTTCATGGTGGCTCATGGGCTTCTCATTGCAGTGGTTTCTCTCTTCCTGAAGCACAGGATCTAGGGCGCAGGGGCTCCGTAGCCGGGGCACACGGGTTTGTTTGCCCTGCAGCACGTGGGATCTTAGTCCCCAGAGCAGGGATTGAATCCATGCCCCCTGCATCACAAGGCAGATTCTTAACCATGAGACCCCCAGAGAAGGTCCAGTTCCCTCTCCCTCTTGCCTCCCCTTGTCTTGACTGGCTCCTCTTTTTGGGCTTTCTCTGCTCTAATCTTGTTTCCTAAGTGGCATCATTACCCTGAGTCAGTCCTCCAGATCCAGATGGGAATACAACATTGGCACTGGGAAAAGAGGGCTCTCTTCCTTGCTTTTATTGTAAAGACAGAGAGAGAGAGAGAGAGGAGAGATAGACAGAGAATTGAGGCAGACCAACCCAGTTCTTTCTCCAGTTCAACTTATTCTGTTCCTGCCCTTGCTGTGGATCAGCTCTGTGTCCTGCTAGGCGCCTGGGGCTTGGGGGATGGAGCGAGGGAGAAACCTTTCTTCCAACACAGAGGAACCACACTGAGCAACGTTTAGACAACAGCGAAGCTTACCGACTCTCTCCCCCACCTCCCTTGGGAGGGGCTTCGGAGGGGCTCTCCCTCTTTATCCCTGCAGGGAAGCTCCCCCACCCACACAGGGAGAGTGACCCTGAACCTCAGAGGTGTCAGAATCAGCAGGACCAAGTTCAACCACTGTGCCTTGGGCCTGATCACTACTCCCTTTGTCTGGGGCTACTGCTGGCTCCTGGCCAACTTTCACACTCTTCTCCACCCACCCCTTCCTTTCTTTCCCNCAAATGCCTCATTAATTAACAGGGTCCTTCGAATGTGGCTGTCTTTCCCATCCCCCATGTTCCTGTGGTTTGTGAGTGTCGGGGGAGGCTGGGGACCAGGCCGCAGGGTATTGCTGTGGGTTCTGTCTGTCTTGGCAGTACGTGAAGACCAAAAGTGTACACTCTGCTGGAAGGGTGGGGGCTCTGACTCACCCTGGGGCTGGATGAGGGGGTCTCTGCATCTCCCAGGGGCCTCAGAGAAGATAAGGGACTCACCATCTCAGGGTTACCATGGTGATGATTCTGGAGAGATGGACTGGGGGATATCTACAGTGACCTGAGGGCCAAGTGAAGTTCCCCGAACTCCTCCTCTGATCTGGCTGTATGGGGAATGTCCGTCCTCAGATTGGAAGCTTAGATCCCCATTTCTAGGTTCTTAGAAGGGAGGGTCTGCTCTGGTTCTTCCTCACATGGGGAGGGTAAAAGGTGAGCCGCCCCGGCCCTGACGCATGATGGGAGAGTTCCAGGAGTCCCCTTCGCTTCCCCTACCCCAAGTTAAATAGCACATTGAAAAGGAAAGGCAGTCTGGTGCTCGTGGCCTGACGCAGAGGCCCAGACAGTGGGCACAGACAGAGAGGAGAGGTGTGTCCCTCACCTTCCCGGGGGTCTCAAGCCCTGCTGGGTCCCTGTCCCTTGGGAGCCTCCCTTCCCCAGCCCGCTGGCCTGCTTGGCCCCTGAACAGGCCCATCCTTTGCTCTCCCCCACGCGCTCCCCCAGACCAGCCCCATAGGGACTGCCCTGAAACATCTCCGGCAGGGACGCTTTGCTGATTAACTCAGTCCAATTTTACTCACCCGTCAGCTCTTAAATGTCAAGCGGGGACCGTTCTTGGGAATGTGTTCATTTGTTGCTTGTGATGAGATGTCATCCTGTCTTTGTCTTGTCGCAGATGGGCTGTGGAGTCCAGAGGGCAGCCTCGGAGCCCCGGGCTTAGCTCCTGCTTAGGCGGTGGTGGAGGGGGCCCTTGAGCAG
The DNA here is from genome assembly GCA_006410875.1 of Neotragus pygmaeus. Classification (NCBI taxonomy): domain Eukaryota; kingdom Metazoa; phylum Chordata; class Mammalia; order Artiodactyla; family Bovidae; genus Neotragus; species Neotragus pygmaeus. Next base: position 394,215 of record SJYV01004357.1, on the reverse strand, counting down.
GGGCTCCCGGAGGCTAGGACTGTGCTTTCTCTTCTCCACCGCCGCCTTGGGCTGCAGAAAGGCGGGGGCTGCAGCCTCCCCACCAGAGCCCCTCCCCTGGCTCTGACCCCCAGCCTTTGTTTCCCCTGTCTCTGCAGATGTGACAAGCCGAGGCGGTGAGCCGGGCTGGAGGAAGGAGCCTCCCTCAGGGTTTCGGGAACCAGATGTCTCACCAGGAAAGACTGACACAGAACGACCCATAGCCGCCGCCACCACACCACCACCACCACCACCACCATCGACAGAACAATCCTGAATCCAGAAACCTGACATGAAGGAAGAGGAGGCTGTGCGCAGAGCACTTTGGGTCCGGAGCTTGAGGCTCCGGCAGAAGCATTCATGGGCGGGTGACCCAGCACGGTTCCTCTTGGAATTGGATCGCCATTTTATTTCTCTTGCTGCTAAATCACCGAGCCCGGAAGATTAGAGAGTTTTATTTCTGGGATTCCTGTAGACACACCCACCCACATACATACATTTATATATATATATATATTATATATATAAAAATAAATATATATATTTTATATATATATAAAATATATATATTCTTTTTTAAAAATTAACATTGCTAATGTTATTGGTGTCTTCACTGGATGTATTTGACTGCTGTGGACTTGATTTGGGAGGAGAATGTCCCCGCCCAGATCCCGACAGGGAGGAGGACGGAAGGAGAGAGTCTGGCACCGTCTTTTTGTCCCTCTTACGGCAGCCAGGGTCCCCTCCCCTGTCTGGGAATGTGCAAGGCCAGGGCACGGGGGCAAATTTGGCCTGCTTTTGGGAAGACCGACAAACCCAGCCCTGGCCCCGAGCCTCTCCCCCAAGTCAAACGGACAGAAAGACAGCTGACAGGTACAGGGGACAAGGACGCTGGCTCTGACCAGGAGTTTGGGGGAGACTCGGGACACTGCTGTGCTTTGGAGACCCCCTCCGTGTGCATCTTGCCCCCCACAACCCCGGGGCACTGCCTGGAAGACTCAGGAGCCTGGGCAGCCTTCACCTCCTCTCACCTGCTTCCAAGATGCCCAGGAGGCCACCGACACGTCTCAGCGAAGAGAAGAGACGTTGGTGGAGGAAGGCCACCCCGGTGACAGCTGGTCCTCCGGGGAAGGGCCTCTGCCTTGGCCCTCTCCCAGCTGCGCTCCCTGGGTGCAGCCCAGGAGGGCCTGATGTCCTCAGACCATTGAGACCACTAGTTCTGTCCCCTCCAGGAGACCTGGCTGTGTGTGTGTGAGTGGTTAACCCACCTCCGTCCCCCCACCCCACCCTACCACACCCGACCCAACCCTTC
>SJYV01004357.1:356033-391144 GCA_006410875.1 Neotragus pygmaeus | reverse complement strand
TAATTAGAAATTAAAACAGTTAATTTAATTAAAGAGTAGGGTTTTTTTCAGTATTCTTGGTTAATATTTAATTTCAACTATTTATGAGATGTATTTCTTGCTCTCTCGCTCTCTCTTGTTTGTACTGGACTTTGTGTAGAAAACTCCTGTTTCCAATCTCTCTCTCTGATCGGTGACAGTCACTAGCTTGTCCTGAACAGATATTTAATTTTGCTAACACTCAACTCTGCCCTCCCCTTTCCCCTGGCTCCCCACCACACATTCCTTTGAAATAAGGTTTCAATATACATCTACATACTATATATATATTTGGCAACTTGTGTTTGTATATATATATATATATATATATATGTTTATGTATATATGTGATTCTGATAAAATAGACATTGCTATTCTGTTTTTTATATGTAAAAACAAAACAAGAAAAAATAGAGAATTCTACATACTAAATCTCTCTCCTTTTTTAATTTTAATATTTGTTATCATTTATTTATTGGTGCTACTGTTTATCCATAATAATTGTGGGGGAAAAGATATTAACATCACATCTTTGTCTCTAGTGCAGTTTTTCGAGATATTCCGTAGTACATATTTATTTTTAAACAACAACGAAGGAATACAGATATATCTTAAAGAAAAAAAACATTTTGTATTAAAGAATTTAATTCTGATCTCAAAGCTCCTCCTGGTTTCTCCTTCTCCATTGAATCTTTGTTCCAGACTTTCTCCTGCACCCCCCTTCCCTCCTCCCATGGGAAACATGGTTTTTGCCTGAGGTCTGGGAAAGGGGTTCCAGGTATATAGGCTATGGGGTGACCCACTTCATTGTGCTGGGGCCAGAGTCCTTCCATTCTGGCTGGGCCGGTCCTGGGGGAGCTCATCCATTCGTTGCCATCTATGGAAACTGGGGAGAGAGAGACAGCTCCTTTGGAGCCAAGGTCCCTGCAGTGAGTAGGGCTGCCTTCAGGTACTGTGTGATCCAGGTGGTGTCCCGTGTCAGGGAAGAAGCTAGCTATGTGGGCTTGCTTCCCACAGGACACTAAGGGTCTGGGTTTGGTGCTGGAGCCTTGGCTGCAACAGGCTGGGAGTGGGAAGAAGTACTCATGTGGGGCCTGTAACTCCAGGGTGTAATTAAGTTTTACATGATGGTTCTCCAGTTCCTTGAACCTCTGGAAGAGGGGCCCAAGTTCTGCTTGCCCCTAAGTGGTCTCCCTGCCTTGCCTTGCTGCTCAGGCCTGTCTTGCATGGAGTCCCAGGGAAGGTGGAAGCTGTCTGGGACTTTGGCATTTATGAGCAATGCTTCCAAGTCCACTTCTATAGCTTCTTCTGATTATTGGGCCACCAGCCATGGTGCCAGAGCTTGAGATGCTGTTATGAATGAGACACAATTCCAACTGTCATACGTCTGGTGAGGGTGGGTGAAGAGACACAGAATTATAAATTCACAAATAGAAAAATATGTAGAAGATGATGGGGTCACTTTTTTGGCCATGTGGCAGGTGGGATCTTAGTTTCCTGACTAGACCAGGGATCAAACCTGTGGCCCCTGTAGTGGAAGCATGGAGTCCTAATCACTGGACCTCTAGGGAACATTTAGGGTCTGGGGGACATTTGATCCAGCTCGGAGTGGGAAAGGATTGCAGGTGGTGGAGTCTAGGGGGTCTGCTTATGACACTGCTCCTGCTGCTGCTAAGTTGCTTCAGTCGTGTCCGACTCTATGCGACCCCATAGACGGCAGCCCATCAGAGTCCCCTGTCCCTGGGATTCTCCAGGCAAGAGCACTAGAGTGGGTTGCCATTTCCTTCTATCCTTAGGTGATGGTGGGTGGGAAGGAGATGACAGAACAGGGAGGGGAGGGCGGAAGGGTTGAAGGGCACATCCCAGGCAGATGAGGGGGTGTGAGCAAAGGCATGGAGTAGGGGCTCAGAAAGGGAGTGGGTAAGGGGTGAAAGGTGAGAGAGAGGCAAGAATAGCCCCTGCCTGCAGTGCCCATGGTGCCAGGAGCCTAGACCTGGGGATGAGCAGCAGTTGAGGGGTTTTAAAGAGGGAGCATACCAGCAGGGAGGCCACAGGAGGCTGTTGTAATCCTCCCAGGGGATATGCCCTAGGAGGGGTAGAAGTGGCTTCAGTGGCTGATCAGGGAGGGCACCTCCTGCCTCTTCTGGCCACTCTGGGGGCGGAGGAGGTGGGGGAACAGGAGATGAGGTCCCTACCCTCAGGCAGCTTTGGATCTAGTTAAGTGCTGATTTTCCAAGCACTTGCCACCGGCAGCTCTTCTGCTGGTTAACAATCCACACAACGGCCCTGTGAGGTCAGGTTCTTGTCATCCCAAGTGGATACTTGCCTGAGCCTCCACCTGGCCTCCTAGGTTCTTCTCTAGCCTGCACTCTAGTTAGCCAGAGTGAGCCTGTTAAAATGTGAGCTGAATCATATCACCTTTTGGCTCGAAACCCTGCAGACTCTGTTTTATTTGGAGAAAAAAGCCAAAGTCCATGCAATGGCCTTAAAAGGCCCTGCATCATCCGTGTTGCCTCCATCTCCCTGACTCAATGACCTCCAACCCCACTTTGGCCACTGGGCTCCAGCCACACTGGTTTCTCTGTTCCTGGGACTGTGGGAGCTCTCCCACCTCAGGGCCTTTGCACATGCTGTTCTCTCTTCCTGGAGTTCTCTTCCCCCAGACATGACATGTGGGGCTCTCTCACTTCTCAAGTTTTGGTACCTTCTCAGTGAGGCCATCTTAACCATTGCATTTATAGTCAACATCCCTGCTTCCCTCTGCACTTGGGGTCCTCTTTTCATCATCCCTCTTTTTTTTCCCATGGCACATGTGACCACTAACGTACTCCAGAACAGGACTGTTCAACAAAACTATGATGTGAACCACATACGTAATTTAAAATGTTCTTTGAGCCAGATTTTAAAAGGTAAGAAGAAACAGGTGACATTTCATTTAATCATACATTTAACTTAATCCCCACATATCTAAAATATCATCCCAACATCGAATCAATGTAAGAATGATTAATCGGAGAGTTTACATTTCTCACTACTACGTCTTTGAATCTAATATGTATTTTGCTTTCATCAAATATCTCAGTTGGGTGTAGCTACAATTTCAAGTGCTCAATATACACATGAGGCTGTGACTACCATTTTGGACAGTGTAGCTTTAAAATTTACCCTTCCCCTGTCTCCCCAACTACTAGAATGCAAGCAACGTTAGCACCAAGATTTCTATCTGTTTTGTTCAGTGTTGTATCTCCAGTTCCTAGAACAGGCCTGGGATGTAGAACATGCTCAATAAACATTTGTAATCTGACTGACATTGTTGACACTGAGGCTGGGTGACAGAGGGTTTATTTCATCCCAGGACTGTGGATGGTAGGTGATGGCTGGCCCTGGCTGGGGTGGTTGGTAGAGGGGCTTGTTAACAGGTGGAGACTTGAGCAGGGCTGGGTGAGGGGATTAGAAGGCTTCTTCTCTGTGCCAGGCCCCAGTTCCTCCTTTTAGCCACCCTGGAGATGGGGCTCATTATTTTTCCTTGGCAGATGAGGCTCAGAGACTAAATAACTTGCCTGAATTGACGCCCAGCCAGTAAATGGCCAAACCAGAATTTAAACCAGCTTTTCTGACTCCAATTCCAGTGCTCTTCCCACCTCACCACAGCTGCCCCAGGCTAGGGCAGAGCATCCACAAATAAAAACGAATTGTCTAGACCGAATACAAACAGGCACAAGAAAAGTGGGACAGGGGGAGGATGTGGTAGTGGCCAACCCTACGGCTGAAAGCCAAATTCCCCCAAGTGTGGTAAGGCAAGGCAAGAGATTTCTCTAGGGGCTGGAGCTCATCAGTAGAAGATCCGAAATCTAAGCACGAAAGGGATTGCAACACACGGCCTCGAAAAAGAGAAACAGTCTTTAAATAGACTTGGAAGGAAAGAAGGATAAAATATACACACTGCACCCCCCAACTGTAGCAGACCTGCTCATGCATCCCCAGCAGCCTTCCCCAAGGACCTTCCAAGGCCCAGCACCAAGCTGTCCCAACTTTTCTCCCCACTGTGGGATTCACACTCTCCCCTCTGGTGTGGTACTATCTCCCCAGAGATCCAGAGTTCCTTCTCATCTCTGCTCTGCCCACCCTGAGCCTTTTGCCCTTTTTCCCTAAGGGGCAACCTACCCAGCTCACAGCCCCCAAAGGCCTCAGGAACACTTGCTTTTCTCAGGAACCCACCAGCCTACTCTGTCCCTCCTGCAAGGAAGCTGGTTAGATCCACACAGAACTAGGTGATTCTGGATTGGTTTCATGTATTAGGACTGCTGTGGTGGCCTGGATCCAAATATGGCTGCCAGCAGCTCTTCCCACTCCTAGGCTTGCATGCTGCAAGAAGAAGCACCTACTTCTCCTCTTTTGTACCTGGGACGGGCTGTGACTAAGAGGATGTGGCAGAATAAGATGTGCTGGACTTTTAGGCCTCAGCTTTAAGGGGCATTGCAGTTTCCACCCCTTCCCCAGCCTTAGAAGGCAGCTGCCATGCTATAAGGAAGTTCAACTACCCTGCTGGAGAGAGAGGCCATGTACAGAGGTAGAGAGGGACTCAGACAGCCCCCAGCTGTTCCAACCACCCCAAGCTGAAGCTCCAGACATGTGAGAGAGATCACTTTGGATTCTCTAGCCCCAGGTGAGCCACTTTTGCAATGACACATAAAGGAGAGAAGCCATCTTCTTCCCAAATGTACAAAGTTGTGAGTAAATATATAGCTGTTGTCGCACACTGTGAAGTGAAGTTGCTCAGTCGTGTCTGACTCTTTGCGACCCCATGGACTGTAGTCTACCAGGCTCCTCTGTCCATGGGATTTTCCAGGCAATAGTCCTGGAGTGGACTGCCATTTCCTCCTCCAGGGAATCTTTCCAACCCAGGGATCGAACCTGGGTCTCCCGCATTGTAGACAGACGCCTTACCGTCTGAGCCACCAGGGAAGTCTTGTCGCAAACTGTGAAGTGTTGGTGTAATTGCTACCCACCGATCATATCTGAACCATCTAAAGGGCCATTTCTTTGGGTCTAGGACTGTAGTCCCTTCCCATCCATAAAGCTTTAGTATATGCATGATGGTCTCAGGGTATAGAAGGAGGTTCAAGGAAGGAAGGATATTTATTTATTTAAAATATTTCTTTGGCTGCGTTGGGTCTTTCTGTGTCCTGCAGGATCTTTTAGTTTCACACGAACTCTCCAGTTGTGGTGTGCTGGCTTTAGTAGTTGTGGCTCAAGGGCTCCGGAACATGCGGGCTCAGTAGTTGCTCTACAACATGTGGGATCTTAGTTCCCCAACCAGGGATCGAATCCACATCTTCTGCATTGCAAGGTGGATTCTTAACCACTGGACCACCAGGGAAGTCCCAGGAAGGATATTCATAAATGGATCAGAATCCAGCAGCAGTCTGCCCTGGTGGGCACTCAGGGCAAAGGCTGACCCAGGCAGGACAGAGTATTGTCCAGATCTCTAGAATGAGGAGAGTGACTCAGTTTTATTGAAGTCTCACTAAGAGAAAGTGGGCCTCACTTACAGTATGAGGGAGAGAGGCTAGAGGCTGAGAAGAACTGGCAGAGAGAGAAGTGCCAGAGATTTTGGGGAAAAGGCTATGGGGTCTTCTCTTTCCTTTCCTTCCTTTTATCCATATGGACTTCCAACCATATATTTTATGCCCTGCTGCAGAATGGACTCACACTTACTGGGACCAGTTTTAGCGTGTACCAGCCTAAGATGGGGCCAGATGAGATGACCTTTGGGAGCCTCCACTACATTGGCTTCAGGGTTCTTGGGAGGAAGATAATTCAGCTACATGGACAGGACATTATCCATCAGGACATGGGGAACAGGGGGAGGGCAAGGAAGGAATCAGTAAATATGTATAATCTGCCTGGAAAGGGAAAATGCAAGGGAAAGATAAGGCCTCGCTGAGCATCTGCAGAGGAGGGGATGGGAGTCATTCAGAAGGGGGATGAGCTAGAACCAAGGGGAGCAGGGAGTCAAAGGAAAAGGCCCCATTGGGCATAGGTGCCTATGAGAGGAATACTGGGCCTGGTCTATTCAGGATCATGAGATCTGAAACAGGTGTTAAAATGTTGCATTAGCCTTTGGGTGGTCACTCTGTTAGTAAAGAAAGTATAAGTACTCCCCAGGGAGCTCCCAGTCTGAGCAGGGGTGACATGGTCCTTGCCTTCAGGTTGCTCCCTGCCCTCCTAGAGTTTCTAGTCTCAGGAAGAAGACAGACTCCTGCTATCAGACATTTATCTGTTTCATTTAAACAGTCATTTATTCATTTTGGACTGTGCTGGGTCTTTGCTGTTGGGGGCAGGTTTCTCTGCTTGCAGCGAGCTGGGGCTACTCTGTCGTTGGGATGCATGGACTTCTCACTGCGGTGGCTCCTATTGTTGCGGAGCACAGGCTCTGGAGTGAGCAAGCTTAAGCAGTTGTGGCACGTGGGCATTGTTGCCCCCATGCTTGTGGAATCTTCCCAGACCAGGGACTGAATCTGTGTCCCCCGCATTGGCAGGCTGATTCTCAACCACTGGACCACCAGGGAAGTCCAGACATTTCTTTATTGATAACAATGGAAAGCATTCTTAGGAAGGTACCCCCCGACCTTCATTTGGCTGCTATCGATATTCGGAATCATGGGATACTGGTGCCTGAGGAGTCCTTTCAGGGCCTGCAACCTTCCCCACCTCCCAGCTCGTGTGTACAGTCCCCACAGGACTTCTCTCTGTACCATTTTTGAGCCAAAAATGGCTGGGCCCTGATGTTTCCCCACACATCTCCTGATACTCCCTAGGTCTGGCTCCAAGTCGGGCAGATGCCAACATATACCTCCCTCTTGGGGCCCTGCCTGACCCCTCTGAAAACCCCATTTTGTTACCTCCTAAGACTCCATGCAGGGAGACCGTGTCCCCACTTTCCACCCCATTTGCAGCTGATGCAGTCATCCTGAGGCCGGAAGTCCTCCAGAGGTGCAGTGATGGCCTTTGAGGCCAGCCCGAAGCGGCTTTTCCTCACATGCCCTGCCTGCTGCCTCGGTGGAGCCTGATGTAGGCTACCCGAAGCCCCGCCAGGACTTCTGATGGATCTAGATTGGATTCCTGGGTTGGCCACTGGCTGAATTACCCTGGGCCTCAACTTTCTCATCTCCAAAATGGGAACAATCATGCCTGCGCTTAACTTGAGGGGAAGAAGTGATGTTGACGTGCAAAAATACCTGTATAGTGCCGAGTATGTAGGGTGTGCTCACAATGGTCTTCATAATTATGCTGTTGTTTCTAGCACTCACGTCAATGCCTTTTCCTTCTCCTACTTTAGTATACTTTGGTTGTTTTTTCCCGCCTTGTTTTTTAATTTTTAAACCAAAATACCATGGCTGGGTTTTATACCCATTTTTGCAAGTGTTCATCCCTTCTCCCCTGCTGAGGAGTGAGGCAAGCCAGGCCCACAGGAGTGTACATCTCAGAAGCCCTCCCAGGAAGACTTCAGGATCTTTGGGGGAAAGGTGTGTGGTACTGGTTGGGGTGGGGCTCAGTATGGTGGGGAGAAGTATGCTTTCCTGGAGAGGTGGCGAGCTGGGAGCTGACATCTCCTGGGGCAGCAGCAGGAAGATGACTTCTGGGGAAATAATTCAGAGAGGGCGTTGGCATACCTGTTTGCTTTTGCCTTCTAGAAGAATCTCCACCTCCCCACCCCACCCCAGGTCTCTCTGCTTCATTCCGCAGGGGTTTCTTTCTTGCAGGTTTTCTTTCTTTCTGCTCCATCCTTGCTCTTCTCTGTCCGGCTGGAGAAAGAGACAGAATGGTTGGGCCTGGATTTGGGGCCTGCTGGGCCCTGTGGCTGGGAAATGTGGGGCAGATGACCCCTGGCAGTTACTGCATCCTCTCACCCGGAGCAAGATGCCGGGTCATAGGTCTCCTTCCGCACAGCTCGCACACTCACAAGTGTGACAGGGGTCACCACTCCCAGTCACAGGGCGATGGCCTGGTTGGGTAAGGGTTCCCAGGGCGGGGGCTGTGGGGCCCAGCTGAGGGATCTGGCTCCTCAGGACAATCTCCTGTGGGGCTGGGGGGTGGAGGGCTGACCTGGCTGGAGTCCCATGACCCTGCTCTCCCCTCTGGGAGCTGCTGACTGTTCAGCAATAATAAACACCTCACAGCTATTAATAACCTGCTGTCTGGGAGCTGCAGAAATGTTAACACTGGGTCCCTTCTGGCCCAGCCTGGCCTGATAGCCTGGGTTCAAATCTTGATGGAGAATTCTGGGCCCATGATGTCCAAAATCCAAGCTCTAAACATAGGCCCAACCCTGACAGCTTCTAAACAGGTCTTTGGATAAAACTACCTTTTTGAAACTCAGCTGTCTCTTTAACAGGTACCATGAGACATGAGACCTGGGGAAACCTGGATGGACCAAGGGTGGTGACTGGCATGTAGTAAGTGCCCCCAAAGGGTTAGCTATTGTTGCTGTTGTGACTGGGCATGGAATAGTAGGAAAAGAGGATTTAAAAAAAAAATTATTTTGGCTGTGTTGGGTCTTCATTGCTGCATGGGCTTTCTCTAGTTGGGGCAAGCGGGGGCTACTCTTTGTAGCGGTGCACCGGCTTCTCATTGCGGTGGCCTCTCTTGGTGTGGAGCACAGGCTGTAGGCACACGGGCTCAGTAGTTGTGGCTCATGAGCTCAGTAGTCGTGGGGCGTGAGTTTAGTTGCTCTGTGGCATGTGGGATCTTCCCAGACCAGGAATGGAACTTATGTCACCTTCACTGACAGGCAGAGTCCCACCCACTGGACCACTAGGGAAGTCTGGAAAAGACGATTTGGAATTACACAGAGTTAGGGGAAAGGCAATGGCAAAGAAGGCTCAAACTACCGCACAATTGCACTCATCTCACATGCTAGTAAAGGAATGCTCAAAATTCTCCAAGCCAGGCTTCAGCAATATGTGAACCGTGAACTCCCTGATGTTCAAGCTGGTTTTAGAAAAGGCAGAGGAACCAGAGATCAAATTGCCAACATCCGATGGATCATGGAAAAAGCAAGAGAGTTCCAGAAAAAGATCTATTTCTGCTTTACTGACTATGCCAAAGCCTTTGACTGTGTGGATCACAATAAACTGTGGAAAATTCTGAAAGAGATGGGAATACCAGGCCACCTGACCTGCCTCTTGAGAAATCTGTTTTTCAGGCCAGGAAGCAACAGTTAGAACTGGAAATGGAACAACAGACTGGTTCCAAATAGGAAAAGGAGTATGTCAAGGCTGTATATTGTCACCCTGCTTATTTAACTTATATGCAGAGTACATCATGAGAAACGCTGGACTGGAAGAAACACAAGCTGGAATCAAGATTGGCGGGAGAAATATCAATAACCTCAGATATCAAGATGACACCATCTTTATGGCAGAAAGTGAAGAGGAACTAAAAAGCCTCTTGATGAAAGTGAAAGTGGAGAGTCAAAAAGTTGGCTTAAAGCTCAACATTCAGAAAACGAAGATCATGGCATCTGGTNGCCTCAGGGAGCCCCAGTCTTGGGGAGACACAATCCCACCCTCAGGGAGCCCGAGTCTGAGGGGAGACACAGCCCTGCCCTCAGGGAGCCCCAGTCTGAGGGGAGACACAATTCCACCCTCAGGGAGCCCCAGTCTGAGGGAGACACAGCCCCGCCTCAGGGAGCTCCAGTCTGAGGGGACACAGCCCTGCCTCAGGGAGCCCCAGTCTGAGGGGAGACACAACCCTGCCTCAGGGAGCCCCAGTCTGAGGGGAGACACAACCTAACCTCAGGGGGCCCAGGTCTGAGGGGAGCCCTATGGAAGTCCACCATCTGGACCTTTCCTAGGGATGTCCACCATCCCTAGGGATGGTGGCTGCAGAGGGGCCCTGGAGGTTCTCAGTCAGCTGGTTTGGGAAGAGTCGTCCAGGGCATTATCGCCTCTTCTGCTGCTAGCCTGTAGCTTTAGGTGGGATCAGGAAGGTAGCAGGAAGGAGTGCCCACCTTTGCCGTGGCCCCCATCACCCTCCCGGCTCCCGCTTTGCTGACTGACCACAGGTCTGAAATCACTTCATGAAATTCACCTTTTAGATTATGGACTAGAAGGGATCTTGGAGATCAGAGAGTCCCAGAATCAGAGGAGGCAACTGAGGCCCAGCAAGGGGCTGAATCCTTCTTGTGGTCACACAGGGAGTAACAGCAGAGCCCAACTTCTATACCCCTGCTCTGAGTCTGAGGGAGACTCTGGAGGATGTGGGGCCAACCCTCATGCGAGTGCGTGTACGTGTGTGTGTGTGTGTGTGTGAAAGAGAGAGATGAGCCACTCTGGGCCTCTGTGAGCAGACGTGTGTTCACACAATATCCTCTGCGTGTGGTCTGGTTCTTCCTGTGTCTGTACAGGGTGGAGGCAAGGGAAGGGACAGGCTGGACCAGGGATACCAGACAGGTCTCACCATCCCTATGCCAAGTCCACCTGGCCCAGCCCTCTCAAGACTAAGGGCAGAGGGCAATGAGTCACAGATGACTCAGGTGCTGGAGGCTGCTGCCACGCGTGGCACGTGACAGCCAAGAAGAGCTGGACCTGTTCTCGGACAGACAGATGACCCAGGAGGCTGACCTTGGGAGTCTCCTTCCTGGCAGAACAGGGGCCTCTTATGTGGGCCTTGAGCCTGGGCCCTTGGGGCGGGGCTGACAAGAGGGCCGCTGGTTTCCCCGTCCTCCTCCTCAGCCTTGAACCCACTGGCTGGCTGATGGGGTGGGAGCAGGCTGGGAGGGACCTTTGCTGACCTCCCAGAGCTGTGAGGTTAGGGCCAGTCTCCAAGGGAGAGAGTTTTCCCGGCCGTGTGGAACTGGTGTCCTGCAGCGCGCACCCCCCTTCCCCGCCCTTAGAGCCCACTGTCTGCCCACGATAGCCCTGCCTTCTTTGTCTGAGACTAGGAATGCCAAAGCCTCGACCGGCTCCTTGAGACCAAAGCCTGGGCCACAGGATGAGACAGTCTGGGCTGCGGACAGCATCCTGGGGTCAACTCTGATCACGTGACCGGGAGCTGCACAATTTTTTTTTGAGGCTTCTGCCCCACCCTCTGTACTATGAGGGGCTGTGTTTGAAAGCTTGGCAGTTCGTCTTAGCTTATCCCTTGCCAAGGCTTGAAGGCTGGGCTGAGGCCAGGACCCAAAAGATGCCCCCTCCCACCTCCCCTGTGCTTGAGGTGGGGGCTTGNGTTGGTGATGGACAGGGAAGCCTGGCATGCTGTAGTCCATGGGGTCACAAAGAGTCAGACACAACTGAGTGACTGATCTGATTATATTTATATTTATATTCATATTTATGTTTATATATTTCATGCCTTTATCAACCTTGTCTTGTGACCCCATGGACTGTGGCCTACCAGGCTCCCCAGGGATTTTCCAGGCAATAATACTGGAGCAGGTTGCCATGCCCTCTTCCAGGGGACCTTCCTGCCACAGGAATTGAACTCTCATCTCTCCTGCATTGGCAGGCAGATTCTTTACCACTGAAACACCAGGACTCCCAACAACATTAATAATATCCACATCTAAACATGTTCTTAGGTTAAAAAATATTAGAGTTTATTTGTAATTTGGACCTAAAGTAAAGAGAAAGTTGAAGTATTAGTCCTTTTGCAATAGACATTTCTGTTCACATTCAGAATAGTTATCCTTATTTATGAGATAGAATTTTATGTTTTTTTGTTTATGTCTATCCCCTTGGACTGTCACCTACCAGGCTCCTCCGTCCATGGGATTCTCCAGGCAAGAATACTGGAGTGGGTTGCCATTTCCTTCTNGCCTATCAGGCTCCTTCATCCACTGGATTTTCCAGGCAAGAGTGCTGGAGTGGATTGCCATTTCCTTCCTCAGGGGAAATTCCCGACCCAGGATTCGAACCCAGGTCTCCCACATTGCAGGCAGACGCTTTACCATCTGAGCCACCAGGGAAGCCCCTCCCCTGAGTGTCCTGTTCAAAATGGCAACATGCTTCCCACAGCCTGACTCTCTTACCTGACTGTTTTTTCTAAGCACTGACCACTAACAGTCTTGTATTATAAAATGTAGTTATTTGTTATGTGTGTTGTGTACTGTCTCTCTGCCCAACTAGGACTTAAGTTCCATAAGGCCAGGTATCTTTGTTTTGTTTGGCTGTGTCTTGTGGCCTGTGGGATTTTAGTTCTCTGACCAGGCATTGAACCTGGGCTCTCAGCAGTTAGAGTTTGGAATCCTAACCACTGGGCTGCCAGGGAATTCTCTCTTTGTTTTGTGGCTATTTCACACAATATGTAGGATCTACAACCAGGGATCAAATGCCTGCCCCCCTGCAACAAAAGAATTGAATCTTAACCACTGGACCACCAGTGAGGTCCCTCTCTTTGTCTGATTGCTGCTGTATCTTAAGTCCCTGGAACAGCACCCAACACATCATAGGTATTCACTGTGTCGAGTGAGTGAACAGACCGCATCCCTGTTAGAGAGATCTTGACTCTCTCCGTCTCTACTCTTACCTTCTCTTCACTCCCTTATCCACCTCCTTTTTTATAATCTGACTCCCCACCCAGAATGCCAGTTTCATGGGAACTGGGGCCTACATCTAGCTGGATGTTGGTGGTATCAGACTTAACCCCTGGGGCTTTTTGGAGGAGGTGGCCTGGTGATAGACCAGCCAGGAGGGAAAACATCAGACGCTTCCAGTCAGAAGGAAAAGACCACGTGTCGGGGGGGTGCTGGCATGAGGGAGAAAGAGGAAGGATGTGGCTGAGGTCAGCAGAAGCCCAGGAGAGAGACCAGGCTGAGCCTGGGCCTGAGGCCGTGACTGGTTAAGATTGTGGGTTTGAGGCACAGGGGGCCTTGCAGGATACACATTTGGAGGAAGAGGCTGAGTTTCTCAACTAGAATCCCTGGAGGAAGGAATTTGCTGGGTCTTCCTCTGGGGTTTGCAGTGACAGGCACAGGGGTGGTGTCACCCTGTAATCCAGAAGGCTTCCAATGGGAGCTCTCGCTGCAGGGTCCATGCCCACATTTCCTGCAGAACATGGCACCTAGAGTGTGATTTTTTTAAGTTTTAAAAAATATATATATTTCTTTATTTGGCTGTGTTAGGTCTTATTTGCAGCACCTGGGATGTTCGTTGCATCGTGTGGAATCTTTTGTTTTGGGGCATGGATTCTTTAGTTGGGGCATGTGGGCCTAGTTGCCCTGAGGCATGTAGGATCTTAGTTCCCTGACTAGGGATCAAACCCACGTCCCCTGCATTGCAAGGCTGATTATTAACCAGTGGACCACCAGGGAAGTCCCAGAGTGCTGGTTTTGTATTTGATTCCAGCTGATATGGGTGAGTGAAGTCGCTCAGTTGTGTCCGACTCTTTGTGACCCCATGGACTAGTAGCCCACCAGTCTCCTCCATCCATGGAATTTTCTAGGCAAGAGTACTGGAGTGGGTTGCCATTTCCTTCTCCNGATTCCAGCTGATATGGGTGAGTGAAGTCGCTCAGTTGTGTCCGACTCTTTGTGACCCCATGGACTAGTAGCCCACCAGTCTCCTCCATCCATGGAATTTTCTAGGCAAGAGTACTGGAGTGGGTTGCCATTTCCTTCTCCTATATATATGTGTGTGTGTGTGGTTTTTTTCCCAATAGGAAGAAACTCTTATTTAAAAAAAAAATCAAAATCCAATAATTACTATTCCCATAACACAGAGATGGAATGAGAGAGTGAGCAAGAGTTAAAAGAACCACACACAGTAGGCACGAGGTCTCCCTGCCAGCCCGCTGTCCCTGACCGCTCTCCTTTGGCCCCAGGGGAGAGGCCTGGCTCTCTGCCTTACGGTGTGGAAAACCCAGAAGGAGAGCGGTTTTGAAATTCTACTCATGACTGATACCTTTTTGGACATTTTTGGCCATTGTCAGAGCCTGGCCTCTGCTTCCCCCATCTGTCACAACCTCCTTTGAATTCTTTAAAAGGCTCTATCTTTTGTTGTCATATGGATGCACTATTATATAGCACATTCAAACGGGACAGGTTTTGTGAGCAAAGAACATTGAGCTTTTCCCCTGATCTACAACTCGTAACCCTTGGTTCCCTCGGAGCCACTTACTCTCCTCAGCCTGTGAATGGTGCCTCCATCACCACTGTGGCTCGGGCCTGAAGCCTGGCGTTCATATTTGATCAGCGCTTTGCTTTATCTCCCATATCCAACTCTATCAGCAACCCTGGGGCCTGTTCTGTCTCAAAAATATTTCCATCCCTTGCTCCCCCTTTCCCACTCTCTGGCCCAGGCTCTGTGGTTTTCTTGGTTGCCCCCTCCAGCCCCGCCAATTCTTGCCCCTCCCAGCAGCCAGGATGAGCTTTGACAGCACACACACAACGTCCTGCCGTCTGCTTAAACCCTCCCCGTGTACCATAAAGCTGGCCTTCCTCATCTGCCTCCTGGCAACCCCTTCCATCTCCCCGAGGGGGCCCCTCACCCCCTGCACACACTGACCTCTCCATTCCTGGACATATCAGTTTCATGTCTGCCTTAGGGACTTTGCTCTCCTTCTTCCTGGAAGGAACACTCTGGCTCCACACCTTTGCATGGATGTCTTCTCCTCACCTTTCAGGACTTAGATCAATGTCACCTCCTCCAAGATGCCTTCCTTGAACACCACCCCCCACCACAATGTAAATTAGATCACTGAGCTGTTCAATGATTACCCTATTGACTTTCTTTATANCACACCTTTGCATGGATGTCTTCTCCTCACCTTTCAGGACTTAGATCAATGTCACCTCCTCCAAGATGCCTTCCTTGAACACCACCCCCCACCACAATGTAAATTAGATCACTGAGCTGTTCAATGATTACCCTATTGACTTTCTTTATAGCATTTATCCCTAGTTGAATTAATCTGATATGTTTACTTGTTTATTGTCTTTGTCTCTCTCTCTCTCTCTCGGAGTCCAGGGAAGCAGGGAATTTGTCCAGTGAGTTATCACTGTATGCCCATGTCCAGTGTTTGGGGTTCAATACATATTTGTCGAATGGATGAAGGTTCCAATTCTGCCTTTGCTGAACTTCTAGCGATTTTGCAAGCTCTCTTACACAATCAGAAAGTTGGTAACCTGTTTGCACTCTCATTCCAAGGATTTTAGGCTGGCTTGGCCAATCAAGTTACAGCTCATCAATTCTTGGTGGCCCCACCCATGCCAGCAGGACATAGAATCCACAGTAGGTCCTTGGCGCCTGCTTGTGGGATTGAGTTGGTTAATGCCTGGCCCCTGTACTGATTATCTGGGCGATTTCAAGCGAGTCAGTATACGTTTTGTTGTCTCCATTCCTCACCTAGAAAGATAAAGAGGTTTGTACAGATGGTCTCACATTTCACAAGGGTTGCACACATTAAGACCTCTGGGGTTCCCACTGGCCAGTCCGGGTGAGGAGAGTGAAGAGAAGGGAGAAGAGGCGGAGGTGGTCAGGCCTGGTGGGAACCTTCAGACCTGAAGTGAACCCAGAAGGCCTCCTGGAGGAGGAACTGAGCTGTGGAGTGGGGAAGGGGAGGAATGCCGAGGCAGCCAAAAGCACCCCTTCTGGTGGGTTCTCAGGTATTTATGACCTCTTCGGCTGGTCGGAATGCAGGTGTGGGTTTGCTCTCGGACTTCGGGCTCTGCTGCAGGCCTCAGGCTGGGGAGACTTTTAGGAATGTACCCCTCGCCTTCCAGAGCCACCTTTGGCCTTACCTGCTGTTTACCATCCTCTTCCTCCCCCACTGTCCCCCTTGACAGCCTGAGCCAGTGCCAGGAAATTGTTGGTCAAAGGTGAGGTCACCAAGGACCTGGAGAAACAGCAGGTCCTCATTAACCTTGTTTACCTGCCAGATACCTGTGGCCTTACAAGGTTCTTCCTGCCCTTTCTCATTACCCATGTGTCCTGCTCCTTTAGAAGTTCAGATCCACTGGGCAGATTTTGGTGGGGATTTCTTCATAACTGATCTTCCCAAGAGGCTCCCCATTTCTCCAGTTTCTGGTACATAGTGTATATATCTCAGGTCACATCTCAGACCATGTGGCTATCTGGGTTTAGATGCTGGCTTCTCAGTAAGGCTGTAAGATCCTCAAGGTAAGGACTGTGCTCACTTGCCATGGTACCCCCAGAGCCTGGCTTTTAACAATATCATTCTCAACAGTTGGGTGAATGAGACTAATGTTATGGGTCTACACTGTAGTGTAAACCTCACCTCCCCTGGGATTACTTCCATCCTGGTAATTACTTCCATCTATTACCCTCCCATTCCTAACTTTGGTCTGTCTACCCCATCCTGATTTCTCCTTGCAGTTGCTCTCATATTATTTCAGAGGACGTTTGACCTCCAGTGAGCTCTGCAAAGGCAGAGACTATGTCTTCTGATTCTCCCATCTTGCCCCTAATGGATGCTCACCAACTAACTGGCCTGTGGGATATGGGCCAAAGTGGGACCAGAAAGATCAGATTAATCAAGTTCACCTATCCTTTTTTTTGGACTGTGCTTGGTCTCTGCTGCTGCTGTGTGGGCTTTCTCTAGCCGCAGTGAGCGGGGGCTACTCTCCAGTTGTGGCACTTGGGTTTCTCACTGTGTGGCTTCCCTTGTTGCATAGCACAGGCTCTAGAGCACACGGGTAGTTGTGGCAGGCAGGCTCGGTTGCTCTGTGGCATGTGGAATTTTCCTGGACTAGGGATCGAATTCATATCCCCTGCATTGGCAGGCAGATTCTTAACCACTGGTCTACTATGGAAGATCTCATCTATCTTTTTGATGAAAGAGCTTGGTCTTATCCTGGCCCAACCTGCACATCATCACTCAGATCTGGGGTTCCCTTCTATGTACAGTACTGTTTTAAAACCATTGACATTTATTCATTTATTCACTCAAAAAACATTTGCCTGGGGCCTTGCATGTGACAGGAACTGGGCTTGTTCTGACTCTGAGTCGGAAGTGATTCAGTTCCCAGTGCCCAGGAGTACAAAGCATTCAGAGAGGTGAGAGATATTTACCAGCACAGTGCCTCAGCTTTGCGGCCAGATGCTGGGGCTGTCAGAGAAATCTTCCCTGAGGAAGTCTCAAAGATTCTTACTCAGCCATTCATCTGGTGTAAGCAGTTTAAGAAAACTTTTGCCCATCTTGGTCAGCCCAAGAGATGTTTGTAACCCATCTGTGATCCTGGTTCACAGGGAGGAGGAGGAAGGTGGAGGCCATGCCCCATATCAGCACCCCCTACCCAATCATTGCCCGCTGAGGGATGAGAGCCACAGACACTGGCTGGCAAAGAGAAGACCCATCATTGACAGTCAGACACGCTGGGCTCAGAGATGGGCAGAGACACTCCTGAGGCCCCGGATGACTCCAGGTCAAGCTGGGTTCAGAACCCAAGTGTCCTGACTCCTAGATGGGCCACTAGATGCCCACCTGCCCTTGTCTTCACTAAGCCAGTGCTTTCACTGCTTGAGCTCTGGGCTGGGTGCTGGGCACAGATGGGCGGACCCTCCAGGGCTCCCCTTCTTGCACAGTGAAAGACGGACACCAAAAAGGTGGTCCAGGCTGAGACACCTGTTGGAAGGAGGCGGGTATGAGCCGAGCCTCACAATTCGGTTAGAAGGATGCCCATCTTCGAGAATACGACTCCTGGAGACCTGAGTGCCCAGCCTGGCTCCGTTTTTCACGGGCAGAGCAAGTTTATCCGAGGAAGAGAGAGGGAAAGGGAAAGGGGCCAGAAGAAGCCGTACTCCAGGCTGGACTCCGGCTGTGGGCCTGCCTGGGCAGGCTGCACGTAGCTCCCAGACCTTGTTTTCCATAGCTGCCTCAGGGCACAAAGTCCAGTGGGGTGATTTTGTCATCTCTTCCCAGGGCAGCCTTAAAGGGCCAGCACTTCCCTGGGGCTAATGATTACCTATTGGGTCACCAACAGCCCCAGATGTCAATGTATGTAAGAATAGCTGGAAGGTGAGAATGGCGGGGTGGCCCAGGACAGAGCAAGGGCAGCCCAAAAGGAGGCTGATGGCTCCTTTGAACGCCTCCTCTTGGGCTGGCTCCTCTCCATGCATGGGCCGTAAGGAGGGACCTGGGTCTTTAAGGGCAAACAGCCCATGGAACTTGTGAGCCCCGAAGGGAGGATAAAGTCCAGGGTCCTGCCCCCCCCACACACACTGACAGGAGAGCAATTTTGGGGGAGAGGAAAAACATTCCGGGCTTGGGATTCCCATAGGTGGGAGGGGCTCCTAGCCACAGCGAAAGAAGGGGCTCGTCTGGGACTTCAGGAGGTCAGACCTTGGCCGGGCAGGCCCCTCACCCTCAGACACTGGAAGGTGCCCCAGACACTATCACCCCAGCCTTGGGAGGCAGAGCACAAGTAATAATAATGAGAACTTTGTGGGACCCTGAGGACCCTATAGAGAGCCACCTGTACTCCTTAAAACAACCCTCTGTTTGTGAGAAGGGTGCAAACATCACCCTCGTTTTTACCCACGTGAAGAATGAAGCCTGGAGAGCTTATGTAACAGCTCAGGATCACACGGAGAGCAAGGAGCAGCGCAGGACTTGACCCCTGGCCTGGGTTGTGTCAAAGTTCAGAGCTTTTCGCCACTGTGGGTGATGGGCTGCGGCCTGCTGTTTCCTCGCTGGTCTGGCTCAACCAGGCCTCTGGAGAGCTTTCGAGATTTATCCATCCAGCCTCTGTCTCTCCTCTTCGTCCTCCCCGGGTGAGAACCCAGGTGCTCTGTGCTCAGCTGGGCTGGATCCGCTCATCACTGCCTTGAGATCCGTGGCTGCAAGGGGTTGTGGCCTCCCTGCTGCCCTGGAGGCTCGCCAGGGACAGAGGCTCTGAGGGGCTTGTCAAGGAGGACAGGCCTGGAGGAGGCAGAGGGATGGACAAGATGACCCTCGCAGAAAAGCCCCCTGGGGAAAGGCCTGTCCCTACCTCTGGAAAAGCGCGGCCTCAGACTCGCACTCCTGTCCTACCTCTGGTTCACGGAGCTCTTCAGGAAAGCTTTCTCCCGGTGTGTAAACCTAACGCCTTCCACGCCCGACTGTGGCCTTCAACGGTTCTCACCTGTGTTTGAGTAAACTCCAGGGGTTGGTGATGGCAGGGAGGCCTGGCATGCTGTAGTCCATGGGGTCGCAAAGAGTCGGACACAACTGAGCGACTGAACTGAACTGAGCTGAACACCTGACTCAAATATAAGCTGCTGGTTTATCCTTTCCCAAGCCCTTTGCACAGGCAATTTCCTATGGGTTTGGCAGAGCAGGGTTTTTTTCAATCCCACAAGACAGAAGAGGAAACTGAACCTTTGCACGAGGAAGTAACTAGGCACAGAAAGGTTTGGTGGCAGAGGTCAGCTCTGCCCTCACCTCCACTCAGCTGATCCTCCTGCTGCTTCCATCGTGGCCTCGGTTGTGTCCCTGCCTCAGGGAAACTTTCCCATCACGTTCTGGCTGGCTGAGCAGTTCTGTTTTGCCTCCAGATCTTTGACTTATTTTACTGTGCTAAGGCACACATAACATAACATTTACTGTCTTTACCATGGAAGATACAGTCCAGTTCAGTGGTATTAAGGACGTTCATCTCGTTGTGCGATGGTGAACACAGTCTCTGGAACTTTGATCTTTTCTGACTAAAACTCAGGACCCACTACACAACTTTCCGTTCTCTCTTGCTCGGCCCCTGAAAATACCATTCCACGTTCTGTCTCTCTGATCTTTACTACTCTAAATGCCTTGCGTGCATGGAACAGTACTTAATAAAATATCCTCCAGGTGTTCCCCTGTTGTCGCCTGTGTTAGAAATCCCTTTCCTTTTAAGGCTGAATAATATTCCATTGTATGCATAGACCACACTTTGTTTATCTGTTCATCCATCCGTGTGCACCTGGGTTGCTTCCATATTTTAGCTGTTCTGAACAATGTTGCTGTGGGTTGCGTGGGTGTGGTGTACAAATATCTCTTGCAGACCCTGCTTGCTTTTGGGTATATACCCAGAAATGTGATTGCCAGATCATATGGCAAGTCTCTTTTTAGTATCTTCCATAGCGGTTACACCATTTTACATTCTTCCCAGTGGAGCACAAAGTTTCCAGTTTCTCCACATCCTCCCCAAATATGTGACTTGGAGTGTTTTGGATAGCAGCCATTCTAACAGGTGTGAGGTGGTATCTTATTGTAGTTTTAATTTGTGTTTCCCTAGCAAACTGTGACGTTGAGCACTTTCTCTTGTGTGCTTATTGGCCATTTGTACACCTTCTTTGGAGATATATCTCTTCAAGTCCTTTGCCCATTAAAATTCTTTTTCTTTTTTGGCCACACCACATGGCATATACGATCTTAGTTCCCCAACCAGGGATCAAACCTGCACCTCCCTGGAGTGGAAGCAAAGAGACTTAGCCAATGGATCACCAGGGAAGTTCCTCCCTGCCCATTTTTGAAATGGGTTGTTTGCTTTTGTTGTTGTTGTTGAGTTTGGAGAGTTCTGTGTGTATGTGTGTATATATATATATATATATATATATATACTCTGTTTTTTTCTCTGTATATATTCTGTATATTAATCGCTTCTCAGATGTATAACTTGCAGATATGTTCTCTCATTCTATGGGTTACCTTTTTACTCTGTTGATAGTATCTTTTGATACACAAAGTATTTTAAAACTCCATGAATTCCAGTAGTTCTTGGTGCTGTTGGTGGGCTCCTTCATATGGCATTCCAGAGTAGCCCATATCCAAGCTTCCCCGAGACCTGTCTCCCTGAGTTGATGGCCTGTTTACCTGCTGACCTCTCATGGACAGGAAGCTCCCTGGGGCCGAGCTCCAGCTTGATTGAGGTCTGCACTTGCAGCATCAGCACAGGGCCTGGTACGGAACAGGTGCCCAGTGTATGTTTGGTGAATGGGTGAAAATGACCTACGTGTGATGACAGATCACTCAGGCTGGCGTTGGCGGGGGGAGCAGGAGAGATGAGGGGCCCCAGCATCATGGAGAAATGGGTACAAGAGGACTTCCCTGGTGGCACAGTGGGTGAGCATCCGCCTGCCAGTGCAGGGGACACAGGTTCGATCCCTGGTCCGGGAAGATTCCATACGCCGTGGAGCCGCTGAGCCTATGTGCCACAACTACTGAGCCCTCGCTCTAGAGTCCGTGAGACACAGTTACAGAGGCCGTGTCCTCCAGCTACTGAGGCTCATGTCCCTAGAGCCTGTGCCCCACAACAGGAGCGGCCACTGCGATGAGAAACCGCATACCACAACGAAGAGTGGCCCCAGCTCGCCCCAGAGCAGGGAAGTCGGCCCAGAGCCATGAAGACCCAGCGCAGCCAAAAATAAAAATAAATAGGAATTAAAAAAAAAAAAAGAAATAGGCACGAGACAGCCTGCTGCTGCCAACAGAAGGAGGAGAGCAAGACGGTGAGGAGCACGGACTTTGGAGTTGGGTGCCCAGTTCGAATCCTCTCTTATTGGTTGCACAGCCTTGAGTGAGTAACTTAACCCTTCTAGGCCTCAGTCTCTTGGCCGTCTTTGAAATGGGAGTAAAAATAGTATCTAGTTTAGAAGATTGGTTATGAGAATCAAATGGCTTGTAAAACCCGGAGAATAGGGCTTAGCTTATCATAAACATTATACAGGCACTAGATGTTATTATTACTTCACCACAGTCTCAGCAATTTGAGGGCAGAGAACACACTCCCCACCTCGCTGTGGCCCCAGCACCTCGCACAGTGCCCAACGCAAAGCTGGTGCTCGTGGTGTATTTATTAACTGAGTTAAACTGTCTTTTGTCCGCCAGGCAGTCCTTCTTTACTGCGACCTTAGTTTCTCCTGCTGTCTTCCTGACACTCTTAAGTCCTGTTACTCATGGTCCTGCTGCTCAGCCTCGTCTTGGTCTCCTTTCACCCTGGAAAGGACCTCTAGGAAGGGAAACTGGTTCTCAGTCTTTCATGGGGGGAGCCTGGGGCTGGGTGGGCTGGATGATCAGGCACGAGAGTGGAGGCTGGCAGAGCACCGCCCCTCTCCATTTGTCCTCTGTATGCCTGCCCCAGGCCCTAGAGTCACAGAGTCTCAGGGCTGCTCTGTCCCCACGGAGAGACCGGAACCACTCGGTTCCTGTTCTCTGTGTGGCTTGCCAGCTGCCTTGTTTCTCTCTTGGAACTAGGGAATCAGAGAGAAGAGATGTTCTGAAAGATGTCTTGTCTCCTCCTAGAGGTTCTAGGATGTGACTCTTCTAATATATTATGGACTTGTTTATTTTTGGCTGCACTGGGTCTTTGTTGCTGTGCCAGCTTTTCTCTAGTTGCGGTGAGCAGGCGCTCCTCTCTCATTGCGGAGCTTGGGCTCTGGGCGTGTGGGCTCGGTAGTTGCGGCGAGCCGGGGCTCCTCTCTCATTGCAGAGCCTGGGCTCCGGGCGTGTGGGCTCGGTAGTCACGGCTCCCAGGCTCTAGAGCACGGGCTCAGTAGTTTTGGTGCATGGACTTAGCTGCTCACAGCAAGATCCAGTATCTTCCCGGATCTGGGATCCAGCCCATGTCTCCTGCACTGGCAGGCAGATTCTTCACCGCTGAGCCACCAGGGAAGCCCAGGATGTGATTCTTTGGATCATCTCCTTGGCACTGTTGTTACTTCCGGAGGCAGCTGGGAGCCAAGCCCTAGAGTGAGGGTGGAGGGACAGCCTTGATGCTTCCCCAGGTCTGGTGACAGCGGGACAGACTTCTCTGCGGGCTGTCCCACTGCCCTCCATTCACTGGGCCCTGTTGCCACAGTCAGCTGAGCCCCAGGGTGCCAGGCCCACGTGGACCTGGGCAGTCAGCTGTGCCCTCTGCCCAGGGGTCAGCACTCCCTGGGCTCCTGAGGTCCCGAGTCCCCTGACGTCACTCGGATCCTGTGACTCGCCCCTCCCCACTCGGGAGGAACCTTGTGCCTGAAGACTTTGGTCTTTCCTCTGATGCTCGTAGGCAGAGTGGCTGGTGGGTCAGGCGCCAGTGGGTGATGGGGAGGCTTGGAGGCTGGCATGGGCCCTGCATGGGTGGCTCTGTGTGTAAGAGCCATGAGTCACAACTTTCAGGCAGCAAGGAGGAGAGAGGGCAGGTCATGGGCACTGGGTACGTGGGGTGTGGAAGGGGTGTGGAACCCGGGTTCACACCCCAGATGTTCCCATCGATTGAGAAGCCCGGTAGCTGACCTGCATCCTCGTGAGAGTGGGGCGGGCTTGTGCACAAGTGTGTGGTCTAAGTGTAAGTGCAGGGATGTGAGGAGTGGGGTGATGTGGAGAGTGGGCAGAGTGTGTGCTCCTGGTGCCTGTACTGTGAGTGGGGTGGTCTATGTTGGGAATGGGTTGGTACTGGTTCTGGACTTGGGGGGCTAAGCAGAGGTCACGGTAGAGAGTGACCACAAAATTACAAGGTGCCTTGATCTTTATTTTAATTTAACCTCAGCTTCTGCCTGGGTCAGGTTGCTGGGTAACTGTTGGGAATGGGGGTAGAATTTAGGGCCTCCTATTGCCATCCCCCGGCCCCCAGCGGTTGATTCTCATCTGAACGATGATGACATAGGAGGGTAGAGACTTGTTACCCTCGGTCATCACACCTCCAGCCAGCAGGGCTGGCTTTTGGGGGGTGGTTTCTGTGTGTTTATGACTCTCAGTGTGTGTATGTGTTGTTTCAAGTATGGTTTATTTTTGTGTATATAAACATGTGTGAGCCTGTGGCCTGTGATGGGCTCTGTGTGCCACTTTTGAGGTGTGTGTGTTCCCATGTGTATATCCATGAGCTGTGCCACTGTATTTTTATTTTTTGATTGAGGGAGCATGCTGGAGTCACATTTTCCAAATTACACAAACAGAAACAGCATTCTAGAACTAAATGCTAACAGTTCCCATTTTATATGCACACACACACACGCACACACACACATATACACGTGTCTTACTTTATACTATATATATTTGCTATATATCAAGATAAATGCCTTTGATATATATTGAAACAATTTTATTAAACAATTAAAAATGTAAACCATTTCTTCTAATAATTTACATCTTCTGATAAGAAAATGATTTGTGTTTTGATTGTTGTTGTTCAATCACTAAGTTGTGTCCAACTCTCTGTGACCCCATGGACTGCAGCCCTCCAGGCTTCCCTGTCCTTCACCATCTCCCGGAGTCTGTTCAAATTCAAGTCCTTGAGTCAGTGAGGCTATCTAACCATCTCATCCTTTGCCCCTTCCTTCTCCTTTCGCCTTCAGTCTAGTTGTTTGTTATCTTTCTTTCCCACCAGAATATAATGTTGAGGAGGGCAGGCATTTATTTGGTCTTCTTTGCTTACTGTTGTATTCCAGTTCCTAGAACTGTGCCTGGCATGTAGAAGGTGCTGAAGAAATACGTTTTAAGTGAAAGGGGAAAGCATTTCTGAGAAAATGCATTTAAGAGGGCTGAAGGGCAAGGAGGCATTTCCAGGGCCAACAAGGGGTAAGGACTGTTTAGACGGCAGTCACAGTATGTACAAAGGTCCTGAGGCAGGTGGGCAGAATGCATTCTGGGAGCTGTCAGGTGGCTGGTACAGCTGGATTTCTCTGTGCATGTGTGTGTGTGTGTATGTATGTAGGGCTTTCGCAGTCATCTGAAGGAGTTCACAAAGTCATTGAAGAGTTTCAAGCTGAGGAGTGACATAATTGGATTTGTGTTTTAAAAATATTCCCCTTTGCTGGAGGGGGCTGGACTCTGGGGTTGAGAGGGCAAACAGCAGGGCTGGGTAGGGACCTGGTACCTTCCTCCAGAGAGGAGATGGCTCAGCCTGGGGTGGTGGCTATGAGGATGGAGCTCCTAGGACCAAGTCAGGGGCCTTCTCAGCAGTGGACTTGGCCGGGTTACCAGGATAGGCTGAGTTGAAGGAGTTTGGGAGCTGAGGGAGAGGGAGGTGCTGGGAGAGACTCCAAAATGTCCGAGTTGCTTAATTGGTTGGCTGGTGAATCGAGTGTTTCCCATGTGCTGAGCGATTTGCTATTTCACTCTCCTAATTAATCTTCACAGTCCTCTGAGGCGGGTCAGATGATAATCCATGAGGAAACAGAGGCGTAGAGTGATAAGCCCTCTGCTGTAGGGTTTAGACTTGGCGCTGTGAAGCCCTCCTATCTAATAACATCAAGGCTTACACTTGGCTGGTTAGAATGGAGATCATAAAATAATTAGACGAATGCAGGGCAAATATTTCATTCTGATTGGAGACTCATGGATGTGCTAATATTGGCCTGAATTTAGATGTGTGACTGGGTCCCTCCCCTGGGCCCATGCCCTCCTGAGCCTTGAATGATGTTTCTTGCAGAAACCTCCCCGTGAAACTGTCTTCTCTGGGTTCCAGTTCTGGTTTATTTAAAGTAGAGCTAGAATATCATACCTCTTAAGAACCAGTTGAGAGCAAGATTCCTCTAGATGTTTAGACCTTCCTGCTCTCCCAATAGCCCTCTCCCCCACAACAGCCTGCCAGCTCCCCCTCTTTACCATCTGTTTTCCACTGACTCAATGGCAATTTTTTTCAGTGGTTTGCTATTACCAAACCTTCCAAAGCATTCAACTTGTGTTTTTTAATGAAAAAAGAAAATTTTTCTTTTCACAGTCATATTGCATTGCTTTGTGTCATATTTAATTAAATTATGTAATTATAATAATGAGTGCAACTGGCAGACAGATTTGCGGACAAACACGATGGCTCTCGGGACACAAGTGGCTTGGCTGGTGGGAATGGAGATGGATAGGCGTGTTGGAGAGCTTCCCCAGGGTTGGGGTGGGGAGCTGGCCCAAGCCCTCCCTGCAGAGGGCATCGGTCTTCAGGCTTCTCAGTGGCAGTGCAGAGTTATCAGATGGGGCCTCAGGCAAGGCGGGCCACCAGGTGAGAATGTGGGCAAGTGGGAGAACTGTCTCCAGGGTGACACCCTGTTATATTTAACCAGAAGATGAATTCTGTGTTCAGCATTAAGTACACATATTCGGAGCCCTTGGGAATCAATATGAAATGCTATGAGGGGTTTAAATGCTCAGTTTGATTAGGTTTTAAAAGTATGCTTTGTATCTCTATTAATAATGAGTGGTCAGGGATGGCGGTTCACTCTGGAAATTCTCATTTTCCTGAGTCAAGCCCTGGAAAAGGCAAAAGTAGCTAGCGCCTTTGGGAGTGGCTGAGGAGTGCCCTGTTTGTTACTGAGGTGTCTGCTGTACTTGACGAGGCTGGACTCCATCCTGAAGGCCAAGTTTCTGCCTTTGAGGAATGTCTGTTCCTAAAGAGAGTGAAGGTGGTGAGATTCCCTGAAACTGTAGGGATCTGGATCCAGGTGCTGGTAATGGGGGACCTTCCGGTTGGACTGACAGGTTGTGTCTTGCTCGCAGGGCCACCAGGGCAACAGAAGGGCAGGGATGGGATGGTGATTTCTTGATGCACAATGCCCACCTGGCCGAAGGCGGGACGCAACAGGTGGGGACCTCATCTGAGAGCACTCACCGCGCCTGACTAGTTCTTAATGAGCACTGGGGACCGTTCCATCTCTCAGAGGGCTGGGGAGGTAGGTAGATGGAGGCAGGATCAGTGGACAGAGTGGCATTGATGTGGGCAATGTGGGATAAAGGTGAGCCTGTTCCGTATTCTTAATAGTCAGGGAAAGGAAATTGGTTTAGTTTAGTCAAACCATCATTTCTTTTCTTTCTTTCTTTTTTAAAAGTGTATTCATTTATTTTGGCTGTGCTGGGTGTTGCAATATGTGGAATCTTCAGTTGCAGCCCGTGGGATCTTACCAGGTATTGAACCCAGGCTCCCTGCCTTGGGAGCATGGAGTCTTAGCCCCTGGACCACCAGATCTGAGCCATCATTTCTGTGTTAGGTTCTGGTAACACCAAGAGAAATAGGACACCATTCTTGCCCTCAAAGCATACCACCTCGTCATGGAGACAGAGTCCAACAAGAATGTTTTCATGTACCATGCTATTGCAGTTTAGAATGGATTTAGTCTCAAGTAACAGAATACATAGTGGACAGTATCTTGAGCAATGAAGACATTTATCAGTCTCACACAACAGGAAGTCTGGAGGTAGGTGGCTTCAGGCTTGGTGGCAGGACTCAACCAGGTTATGAAAGACTCCAGCTTTTTCTTTCTGCTCTGCCATCTTCATTCAGTATGTCAGCTTTTTTCCAAATGCTTGTTGCTTCATGGTTGCAAGTTGGCAGCTATGGTGCCTCCTACATTTATATTCAAGGAAGAAAAGAAAAAGGCCAAGAAGAAAAT
Source organism: Neotragus pygmaeus (assembly GCA_006410875.1). NCBI lineage: Eukaryota > Metazoa > Chordata > Mammalia > Artiodactyla > Bovidae > Neotragus > Neotragus pygmaeus. Next base: position 363,845 of record SJYV01004357.1, on the reverse strand, counting down.
GGAATGTACTTAAAAAAAATTTTTTTTAATTGGAATATAGTTGATTTACAATGTTGTGTTAGTTTCTGGTGTATGGGAAAGTTAGTCAGTTATACATATACATGTATTCACTCTTTCACTTATTATTATTATTATTTTTTGTCTGCCCTGGGTCTTTGTAGCTACGTGAGGGCTTTCTCTGGTTGCAGTGACTGAGGGGTACTCTTTAGTTGCAGTGTGTGAGCTTCTCATTGCAGTGACTTCTCTTGTTGGGAAGCACAGACTCTAGAGCCCATGGGCCTAGTAGATGTGGCACACACATTTTGCTGCCTTGCTGCTTGTGGGATCTTCTTGGGCCAGGAACTGAACCCATGTCCTCTGCGTTGGCAGGCAGAATATCCACTCTTTTTTAGATTCTTTCCCCATATAGGTCATTTCAGAGTCCTGGGCAGAGTTCCCTGTGCTGCACATTAGGTCCTTATTAATGATCCATTTTATGTGTAGTAGTGTGTGTATGTCAACCCCAATTTCCCAACTTATCCCCCTCCTCTACCCCCCCTTCTCCACTGCCCTGGCTTCCCCTCCTGGTTAACTGTAAGTTTGCTTTCTACATCGGTGACTCTATTTGGTTCTAAATGGTTCATTTGTACCATTTAAAAAAAATTCCACCTATAAGCAATATCACGTATTTGTTTTTCTCTGATTTACTTCACTCAATATGACAATCTCTAGGTAATGGGACTATATTTTCATTGGGCAAGAAACATGTTCCCCAGAAGCACCCTTAGAAAACGACCTCTTGTATTTCACTGGCTGAGTAAGAGAGGATGCTGGGGAGGTAGGGAAAGTGAGGGTCAGGGGGCTGGCAACAGGATGTTCAGATGAAGCTTTATTCATCCTCTGGGCCTGGATACATCACCACCTGGAAAGATATGGGCTCTGGTGGCAAGGAAGAAGGGGTAGGGGGCATGGCAGCTAGGAGAACGAGCAGAGTCTCCCATGCATAAAAAGAGCCAAGTTCAGTCCCAGGAAGCAAAGAGAAACCAGAGGAGGAGAATTAGTCTTACCAGGGGCAGAAGGGGTCAGGGAAGGGGGACGTTTTCCTGGAAAAGGTGAGCGAGGCCCAGAGTACCCTCATCAAGAACAGCTGGAAGGTTGTCCTAATTTGAAGGAACAGCTAGAGAGGAAAAGTGAAGATGGGAAATAATGTACTGTGTCTAGGAAAGTGTGCACAATTACAGATTTAGAATGATTAGATTCTTTAAGAATTCTTAGATTCTTTAAGAATGGAGTTAGTTGCAAAACAGAAACAGACTCAGACTTCGAGAACGAGCTAATGGTTGCCAGGGGGAAGGATGCAGGGAAGAAATAGGGAGTTTGGGATGGACAGTACACACTGCTATATTTAGGATGGATGACCAGCAAGGACCTACTGTCCAGTGCAGGGACCTCTGCTCAGTGTTATGTGGCAGCCTGGATGGGAGGGGAGTTTGGGGGAGAATGGACACATGTATATGTACGGCTGAGTCCTTTTGCTATTCACCTGAAACTATCACGGCATTTTTTGTTAATTGGCTTGGTACCCCAATACAAAAATAAATAAATAAAGTTAGAAGGAGAGAGGTGGGAGGTGCAGGTGGAGAAGTGTTGTGGAAACCAGACCATGGTGGGATTTGTAAGTCATGTGGCAACCTTGGATTTTATCCTGTAGGGTCTTGGGCGGCTTTCCAAGGTGGAAGGGCTTGGCTAGTTGTGCATTTTATCTTATTTTGAATATTTATTAATTTGGCTGCACCGGGTCTTAGTTGTGGCACTCGGAATCTTTGATCTTTGTTGCAGTACTTGGAGTCTTTACTTGTGGCTTGTGGGATCTAGTTCCCTGAGCAGTGATTAAACCCAGGCCCCCTGCATTGATAGCATGGAATCTTAGCCACTGGACCACAAGGAAAGTCCCTATTCATGCATCTTAGAACGATCACTCAGTGCTGGTGCACAGAATGGATGAGAGAGGCCAAGGAGCTCATACTGAAACAGGAATGTTCTTGCAAATATCCTGACGAGTGCTTCCGAGGGCCTGGAGTAAGACTTTCAATAGTCAGCCTGGGAATATTTCAGCGACGATAGGCATGATTCCATGGAAAGAATCTCTGGGAGGGAAAGATGTCTCAAGGGGGCTTGGGAGCTCCCAAAAATGTCCATCAGACTGTGCAATCACACACAGGCTGGTTTATGTTTCAAGGATGAGGAGAAGGTGGCCAAAGAAACAGTGGGCAGCACAGGCTTTGCCAGATTGCTGGTTTGAGAGGGTTCGAGCAGCCGTGGGAAGGGCGCATACGAGATAGGGCCACGGGCTTGGGAAGCTGGTGCCTCGAAGACAAGAACAAGCAGAACTTTGTGAAAGACACTAGCGGCTACTCAAGCTTTTTTGGCCAGGATCAGAGCCCCAGGGGAGACCAAGGGAGGCAGAGGCTGCCGCTGGGCCTGGTGGCATAATGCAGATGCGGAGTGGAGAGACGGGCACTCCTGGGGTTTGCCTCTCTTCCAGAAACCAGGAGACCTGCCTTCAGACCCAGAGGCCAGGACCCCACTGGGAGAGGAAAGAGAAGCCCCCTTGGGACGCAGCAGGGCCTCCTCACATAATACGCCATTGCAGGCAAAAAGGAAGCCTGTGAACAAGTCTGTTGGGTCCACTCAGCCCCCTCCGTGGAAGTTTAAAGCATGGGTATGCGGTAAAGAGGAAATGTGGTTCTGAGTACCCAAAGGAGGAGGAGGTTGGAACCTGCAACTACATAGCTGAGGGCAGTCCTGGGCCAGGGTACTTGTAGACTATGAAAGAAATGGTCTGTGGGTACTTAGGAAAGGAAGGGGTCACCAGGAAGGGCTCGCTGTGACTAGTGGGTCAGGCCAATTGAAAACAAGTGTGTGTGAGTATGTGTGTGTGTGTGTGCTCAGGCGTGTCTGCCTCTATTCGACCCAATGAACTGTAGCCTGCCCAGCTCCTCTGTCATGGAACGTTCCAGGCAAGAATATTGGAATGGGTTGCCATTTCCCAATTAAAAACAAGAGCATTCAGAAATAGATAAGGATAAAATGGAATAAAATTCAAAAAGATCAAAGAGTATACAGTGAATCACCCCTGCCTTCTGGCCTCCCAGTTTCCATCCTCAAAGGCAATCGGTGTTACCATCGGTGATGCATATCATCTATGGTGATATCTATCTATCCATAGATGATATCTATAGGTGATATCACCTATCTATCTATCTATCCATCCATCCATCCATTTATCTACCTACTCACCTACCCTTTAAAAAGGCAAAGTGTATTTCATTTTTCATTTAATAATCTTTCTCTGCCTTTAACAATTTATCTTGGAGATTTCTACATAGCCATGCATGTGGAACTGCCTCACTTTTTAACGCCCTGGGTGTAGCCATGATCCAAATGCTCCATTGTTTATTCAGCCAGCCCTCCACAGTCCCCAGACTTTCTCTGTCATCAACATCTCTACAATGAATAACCTTGTATATATGTCACTCTCTGTATGTTTGATACCTGTGATATGTATGTGTGTTTATAGAATACTCAGAGGTAGAATGGTTGAACTGAAGAATATGTGCATGCTGATTTTTTTTTTTTTCAGTTTGTTTTTATTTTTGGCTGTTGCTGGGTCTTTGTTGCTGGGTTTTCTCTGGTTGTGGTGAGCAGGCGCTACTGTTTGTTGGGGTGTGTGAGCTCAGTGCAGTGGCTTCTCTTGTTTCTGGGGTGCACCAGCTCCAGTAGTTGTGGCTCACGGGCCTTGTCGCCCCTCGGCATGTGGCAGGCAAACCCTTAACCACTGAACCACCAGTCCTTGTGCATATTTAATTTTGATTGATAGAATATCGTCAAATTGTCAACTTCCACAGGAGTTGTGCCAATTTTTGTCCCCATCTTGAATATATGAGTGGGTCTGTCTCCCTATATTTTGGGTAACACTGTGTTTTCATACTTTTAGGTCTTACTGGTGCTGGGTAATCAGACAGAAGAAAACTCCAGTTTTCATATGCTTTTCTTATATTAAGATTTCTGACTAATGGACTTTCTGACTCTCAGGAGGATTGGAGACTGGAAGATGTGGAAATTGTGGGAAGTATGGGAATTCCACAGAATTCTTGATACAGTCTCTCAGGCAATCTGATGGTCCAGATGGAGAAATGTAGCTGGATCCTAAAGTGGTTTTATGAATCAGCAGCTGGATAAATGGCTATCCACTCATTCAGCAGATTCTTGGAGGGCCTACCAATTTGACTGATATATCCCTAGCCACTGGGATATATCAATGAAGGAATAGTGCTCCCCCACCCCAATTCTTCATGGAGCTTATGTTCTACAGGAAAAGACAAACAATAAGTGAAAACAATTAAGTAAGTATGTAGTGTATTAGAAGACCACATGCCAAGGTCTAGACCACATGCTAGATCTAAAAGAGGACAGTTTCCAATTTCCAATGGATGCCACAGTGGCCAAGGATTGTCATTAGTCCTGTCTTGTTCATGCAACACATATTGATTGTACTTCTACTGCATGCCAGGTGCTGTTTTAGGAGCCAAGGATATAGCTGTGAACAAAACAGACAAAAAACCTGGCCCCACTGGAGCTTATATTCTAGTGGTAGGAGACTGATAGGAATAAAATAAGAAATGCATATAGTATATTGTATGCTAGTCACTCAGTCATGTCCAACTCTTTGTGATCCCATGGATACCTCTTTGATACCCCTGCCAGTATCCTGTGTCCATGGGATTCTCCAGTCAAGAATACTAGAGTGGGTGGCTGTGCCTTCTTCCAAGGGTTCTTTGCAACCCAGGGATTGAACCTGGGTCTCTTGCATTGCAGGCAGATTCTTTACTGTGAGAAACACCAGGGAAGCCCTGTATAGTATATTAGAAATGAAAAAAAAAAGGTGCTAGGGAGAGAAATTAAGTGGGAAGGAATGATAAGCAGTACCAAAAGGTGGGCGGCAGTTCCAGACACAGTGGTTAGGAAAGGCCTTAGAAGGTGACTTGAGTGAAGACCGGAAGGAGGGAGGGAGCATGTAGCTATCTGCAGAGGGAGGGCAGTTGCAAAACCTTGGAGGCTGAAACAAACTGAGTGTTGGAGGAGCAGCAAGTAAGTCAGTGTGGCTGGAGCAGAGAGAATGAGGGGGAGCGAGTGGGGATGGAGTAGAGAAGGAAAGAGAAGCAAGAGAAACTGGGTCATGAAGGGCCTGGGGGCTGCTGTGTAGACCTTCAGCTTCCTCTCTGAGTGAGGCAGGAGCCACTGAAGGGTCTGAGCAGAGGAGGGCTAGGATCTGAATTAGATTTTAATCGGATGGTTCTGGCTGCTGTGTTGAGAATAGACTCTAGTGGGGGAGGGCAGAGCAGGGAACCGTAGTAATCCAAAGAGTGAGGGCAAAAGTCACGAGGCTCTTGCAAAAATCTGAGCGAGAAATGAAAGTGGGTTGAACCGGATTGGAAGTGACCGAGAAATGGTTGGATCTGGATATGTTTTCAGTGGCAAGCCAGCAGGGTTTACTGCCAAATTTGATATGGATATGGAATGGGAGAGAAAGAGAGGGGTTGACTGTAACTGCAAGGTTTTTGGTATGAACCACTGGAAGGATATTTATAGATTTCTAGAAATCAAGATTCCCGGGAGAAATATTGATAACCTCTGATATGCAGATGACAGCACCCTTACGGCAGAAAGTGAAGAACTAAAGAACCTCTTGACTAAAGTGAAAGAGAAATGTGGAAAAAGTTGGCTTAAAACTCAGCATTCAGAAAACTAAGATCATGGCATCTGGTCCCATCATTTCATGGCAAATAGATGGGGAAACAACAGAAACAGTGAGAGACTTTAATTTGCCGGTGGGGGGGGGGGGTTCCAAAATCATTGCAGATGGTGGCTGCAAGCCATGAAATTAAAAGACGCTTGCTCCTTGGAAGAAAAGCTATGACCAACCTAGACAGCATGTTAAAAAACAGAGACATTACTTTACCAACAAAGATCTGTCTAGTCAAACTATAATTTTTCCAGTAGTCATGTATGGATGTGAGAGTTGGACTATAAAGAAAGCTGTGTGCTGAAGAATCGATGCTTTTGAACTGTGGTGTTGGAGAAGACTCTTGAGAGTCCCTTGGACAGCAAGGAGATCCAACCAGTCCATCCTAAAGGAAATCAGTCTGAATATTCATTGGAAGGACTGAGGCTGAAGCTGAAATTCCAATACTTTGGCGACCTGATGCAAAGAACCGACTCATTTGAAAAGACCCTGATGCTGGGAATGATTGAAGGCAGGAGGAAAAGGGGATGACAGAAGATGAGATGGTTGGATGGCATCACTGATGCAATTGACATGAGTTTGAGCAGACTCTGGGAGTTGGTGATGGACAGGGAGGCCTGGTGTGCTGCAGTCCATGGGGTCACAAAGAGTCAGACATGACTGAGCAACTGAACTGAACTGGAAGGATGGAGTTGAAGTGACCGAGATCCTGAAACATGTGCTGCCTATGGGTGGACATGTAACCTGGGAGTGGGAAGATCAGGTCAGGGTGTGAAATGCTAAGTCTGAGATGCCCCTTAGACATCTTGGTGGAGATGACAATGTACAAATAGACATGCGGGTCTGGGATTCAGAGGAGAGGTCTGGGCTGGAGATTTAAATTTGGGAGACATCTTTTTATAAATAATATTTAAAGCCTCTGGTCTGGATGAGATCACCAGGGGAGTGAGTGAAGATAAGGATGAAAAGGGGTTCAAAGACTAGCTGTGGGGAATTCCAACATTACAGAGTTGGGGAGCTGAGAAACAACCAGTGACGGAGGCTGAGAAGGTGCGGCTGGGGGAGTAGAAGGAAAAACAGGAGAGTGTGACGGCTTGAAAATCAGGTGACAAAAACGTTTTGATAAGAAGGTGACCAACTGTGTCAAATGGTACTGAGAAGTTGGCTGGGATGAAGTCTGAGGACTGACCTTAGGACTGACAAGAGCAGTGAAGTACCAGAGAGGGAATCAGGACCCAGAAGGGCCACAGCAGGTGGCTGTGAGGGATCAGTGATGCAAGATGGCATCTGCCAGCTCCTGCTTGGGGGTCCCCAAGGCCAACTAAGTTGGGAGGTGACAGAGGGACTTAGAACAAAAGAGCTGGAGGCTTGTTGACAACTCATGATGTGTCAGTGGTAACGTGACGAGAAAGGCAGTTACAGGCTGGCTTAATAGACGTATCATATCCAGAATGAACGAGGTGACTGACCTGCTGAGCACAGCACACAAGGGAAATTGGGTTCAGCTGGGGGAGGGAAAGGTGGAGATAGACAGTGAGTGTGTGCAGAGTGTGCACAGAGGGTAAGGACCTGAAGAGGAGACTTGGTGAGAAATGAGTAAAGGGCTAGGGTCCTGAGTTTGGGAAAGAGTGGATGTGGGGCGTCTTTCATTCTAAGAGCAGCCCTTCTAGGAAGGGGTCTAAAATGAGTATCTAAAAATGGTGGAATGAGGCTGAAAGAAGACAGACCGTGTGCCATGACCTCTCCTACATTCATTTGTGAGTTCCCCATGACATTTTGCCATTTGTGAACCTTCCAAGCCATTTCCAAGCCGGGTGTGTTCCACAATTTGCTGAATGACTGCATCTGAAGTCTTGGGAAAATGATGCCGCCTCTTAAGACAGACTGAATGAAATGAGCAACTTGTGATTATGGCAGGCCACAAGACTGGGGCGTGGCCTTCCCTGGGCCACGCCCTCACTGACTTGGCAGAGGGTGTGGTTTCCCGGCTCCCACGTTGCCACCTCTCCACCACCCCCTGCCCCTCC
>SJYV01004357.1:321990-355938 GCA_006410875.1 Neotragus pygmaeus | reverse complement strand
CTGGGGTGAAATTTGGAGAGAGCAGAGACCTGGATGCAGTCCTCAGAGCGCTCCCAGTCTGATGGTAGGAGGCAGGGCAGGCTCTGAGGACCAGAAGATCCCAGGTCTGACAGGAGGGAAACAGTTCAGCTTCCAAGATATATTTCCTGTAATGCTCTTATAAGTGCTGTTTGATAGAATTATGTTAGTCACATCTGTGTTTTAAAATTTGCTAGTAGCCACATTAAAAAAGTAAAGTGAAGAGGTGAGATGAATTTTAATAATGGATTTTATAAACCTATATGTTCTGATTGAGGGCTTCTCACGTGATACTAGAGGTAAAGAACCCACCTGCCAATGCAGGAGGTGTTAAGAGATGTGAGTTCGATCCCTGGGTCAGGAAGATCCCCTGGAGAAGGGCATGGCAACTCATTCCAGTATTCTTGCCTGAAGAATCCTATGGACAGAGGAGCCTGGCTGGCTACAGTCCCTAGGGTTGCAAAGAGTCGGACACGACTGAAGTGACTTAGCAAGTGCTGACTGACCCAAATATATCCTCAAATATTATCGTTTCAACCAGTAATCGATAGATGAAAATTCACCGAGATAGTGTTAGTTTTTCAGGCTAAGTCTTCGCAAGCCAGGTGCCTTCTGCACTACCAGCACATCTTGATTTGCACACGCCATGTGTGGGTTGGGCAGTGAGGTCTGGGTGATCTATCTCACTGTCCCCCACTGTGCTCGAAGGCTCCAGGGCTGTCAGCTGGGGGTGCGGGGACCCTCGGAGGTGACCTGCTGCGTGTGGCATTTGCGAGCCCCGTGTGCATTTCTGGGTGGGAAGGTGGCCGGTGCTGTGTGTGCCCACTGTTCTCCAGCGACGGTAAACATTAATGAAACAGTGGGAGCCAGGCCCTCTGGGAGGCCTGGGCTTCCTGGGGTGGGGGGTGGGGCGGATGCAGATAATGCTGTGTACCTTAGATAGGGCTTTAGAGCTGGCCGCTGCCGCTGCCCGGCCCAAGATACCAGGGAAACACCAGCTCGACTCCTGTTCCCAGGGCCAGGATGTCTGGCGGGGAGATTCCCAGAACCCACAGACCTCAGAAGTGCCACTTGCTCTACATTCGTGTTGGCCTCACCCTACTTCACGGTGCCCTCTCCTTACCGCCCTCTTCACTTAGAGAGCTCTTCTTTCCGATCCACTTGCCCGCAAGCCGGCTTAGTCCAATTTAAGGGCACAGAGAGCAGGCTGACTGCAGATAATTTCTCCTTTAAGCCCCTCACCCCCTGCAAAAACCCCCAAAGCACTTGCTTATTGAGCACGTGTATGCTGGGCCATTACCTAGGCTACCTCCTTCCTTACAGCATGCGGGGTGACAGGTGTTCACCCCATCCAGGTGAGGGGCCTGAAAGTCAGTCAGGTCAGAGTCATACCTGAGATACAGACCTCAGTTTTTGACTAAACTAGTTCTAAATGCCAGAAATTTCTCTCTGGGGAGGGGAAAGCAAGAGTATTCACTTGTATTACATTTACATTAACACTGGAAGGACACATGTTCATGGAGGCTGCTGTAGGTGATTACATATGGTGGCTGGAATGGGGAGGAATGGGGATACTGGGGTTTTTCCCAGGTGGTGCTAGTGGTAAAGAACCTGCTTGCCAATGCAAGAGATGTAAGAGACTCAGGTTCGATCCCTGGGTCAGGAAGATCCCTTGGAGGAGGAAATGGCAACCCACTCCAGTATTCTTGCCTGGAGAATCCCATGGACAGAGGAGCCTGGCGGGCTACATTCTATAGGGTTGCACAGAGTCGGACATGACTGAAGCAACTTTAGCGAGCGAAGAGAGATTGGGGTGAAAATTCTCTAGGTGTATCCTGCTGTATTGGGTTTCCCTGGTGGCTCACTGGTAAAGAATCCTGGCAATGCAGGAGACCTGGGTTTAATCCCTGGCTCGGGAAGATCCCCTGGAGAAGGGAATGGCAACCCACTCCAGTATTCTTGCCTGGAGAATCCCATGGACAGAGGAGCCTGGCGGGCTACATTCTATAGGGTTGCACAGAGTCGGACATGACTGAAGCAACTTTAGCGAGCGAAGAGAGATTGGGGTGAAAATTCTCTAGGTGTATCCTGCTGTATTGGGTTTCCCTGGTGGCTCACTGGTAAAGAATCCTGGCAATGCAGGAGACCTGGGTTTAATCCCTGGCTCGGGAAGATCCCCTGGAGAAGGGAATGGCAACCCACTCCAGTATTTTTGCTGGGAAATCCCATGTACAGAGCAGCCTGGTGGGTGACAGTCCATGGGGTTGCAAAAGAGTCAGACAAGACAGAGCAACTGAATAATAAAAACACCCTGGTGTATTATCTTGGTGTCAGAACCATCTGGAGGTGTGGTATTGCCTAATTTAAAAGCAAGTGAGATGAAATTAGAACTATTCCTTTTTTCCTGAGGGTACATAGAGATAGGTTTCTCAAAGTAGGTGAGATTGATGACCAAACTGAAAATTTTTCGATATCCAGAATGTGTTGTGGGCTTTATTTTCCATAAAGATAATTTATTAATAAATGATAAAACGTTCTTTCTGGTCATGGCTTGGAATTGGTCTTCTTTAACTTCTATCCTTGGCTCCTAGTCCCTGTTCTAGAAACTTCTGGCATGATGAGGAAGAAAAACTCAGACAACCCCAATCTGAGGAGAAGACACAGCCCTGTCCTCATGGGGCCCCAGTCTGACCAGTCTGACCGGGGAGACCCAGCTCCGCTCTCTCAAGAAGTTCTCAAGCCCAGCTCATCTGCATCACGAGAAAGAAGCGGAGGGATTCCTCTGTGCTCTGAAGCACCCACTTACGCTCTGGGCCTGGCTCTCCCTCCCCATCCCAAGGTGCCTCCTTGGCTCCCAGCCCACTCAGTGCATCAACACTGGATTGCTTTGCTCTGAGCGCTTGTCCCTGGTCCCCAGAAGATGTCTGGGCATCATCCTCTCTCACCTTGTCTCTCCTGGACCTGGGGAATGCATGTCCTGGCAGCCCGGGGAAGCCCGGTGCCTCTTTGAGAGCCTCCCGGTCGAGACGCAGACCCTACACCAGCTCTCACACAGCCCTGGGCGGACTTGGGGAGAGGGTGGGACAAGCTGGTCTGTGTGGGGCTCTGGGGGGCTGCCCTGCCCTTTTTGCCCTGGAAAAGGGGCGTGTGGGCAGCGAGAGCTGAGTGGAGGGCCCCGGAGGCTTCTCCCTGCTTGGGGATCTTGGTCAGCGATTCTGACCTGGAGACAGACAGAGAAGTGGGAGGCTCCCTGAGTGTTCTTGAAGTTCCAGAGGTCACTGACCTGGGGGGCAAGGGTCAGCCTGGGGCGAGGCAGGCCAGGGCACACATAGGCACAGGCTGTGTTTCCTTCTGAGTTGAAGGCGCTGTCTGTCCGCAGAGCTGGAGGGTCCCATCCTCATCCCCAGCCAGATTTCCTTGGCATCCTTGAAGGGAGACCAGGCTCAGAAGCCAGGGAGCTGCAGACCGCCCCACCCCCACCTCATCTCAGTTTGCCTTCTCTTTTTCTCCACCAGCAGAGCGGTCCTAGGGGGTCCAGCCCAGGCCTTGGATCCAGGCTCACCCTGTGTGGATGGAATGATGAAATCTGATTGGGAGACTGGGGGTGGCAGTGAGTGAATTCCTTCTTGGATATCCCTCTCCAAGCTCCCCACCCTTCCTGTCCTCATTCTTTTTTTTTTTTTTAATTTTAAAAATTGTATTAACTTGTTTCCTTTCATTAGAAAAACAAAACATGTTAAGAGATTTATCTTCACACTATTCATATGGGAATAAAATGGAAAGAGTCCTGTCTTCACCATCCCCTGACCCTCAGAGGCACTCATCCAACTCCCAAGGGTAATCTCTGTGAGGCTGGGCATGCAGCCTGCCAGGAATTGAGGCACTTGTACACATCCATGCATGATTTAATACATTTGGATTTTAACTAAAATTGCAGATTTATGTGCAGTTACACTTCATGGCAAATAGATGCGGAAACAATGGAAACAGTGACAGACTTTATTTTCTCGGGCTCCAGAATCACTGCAGACAGTGACTGTGGCCATGAAATGAAAGGATGCTTGCTCCTTGGAAGACAAGGTATGACAAACCTACAGATTAAAAAACACACACCACTTTGCCAGCAAATAGTCAAAGCTGTGGTTTGTCCAATAGTCATGTAGGGATGTGAGAGTTGGATCATAAATGAGGCTGAGTGCTGAGGAATAGATGCTTTTGAACTGTAGTCCTGGAGAAGACTCTTGAAAGTCCCTTGGACAGCAAGGAGATCAGACCTGTCAATCCTAAAGGATATCAACCCCGAATATTCATTGGAAGGACTGATGCTGAGGCTGAAGCTCCAATACTTTGGCCACCTGATGCGAAGAGCTNGTCCTGGAGAAGACTCTTGAAAGTCCCTTGGACAGCAAGGAGATCAGACCTGTCAATCCTAAAGGATATCAACCCCGAATATTCATTGGAAGGACTGATGCTGAGGCTGAAGCTCCAATACTTTGGCCACCTGATGCGAAGAGCTGACTCACTGGAAAAGGCCTGACTCACTGGAAGAGACCCTGGGATGCTGGGAAAGGTTGAGGGCAGGAGAAGAGGGTGACTGAGATGGCTGGATGTCATCATTGACTCAATGGACATAAGTTTGAGCAAACTCCGGGAGATGATGAAGGACAGTGAAGTCTGGCCTGCTGCAGTCCATGGGGTCCCAGAGTCAGACACAGCCGAGGGACTAAACAGCAACAGGAAATAGCACTGAGAGATCCTGTGTACCCGTTACCCAGTTTTCCCCGATGGTAACGTCTTGCAAACCTATATTACAGTATCACAACCAGAATGCTGGTATTCATTTCCTGTCCCTATTTTTGACCTTCTCCCAACCTGGCTGTGAAAGTGAGAGCAGACCCCAGCTCCCTGCAGGGTCCGATCAGGGTCCAAGTGGAGACAGAAGCCACTCTTTCAAACACAGAAGTGAAGTCTGAGATTCCTAGCATCTCAGAGGGAGAGAGGGGTGTGATCTTGCGATTCAGCCAGCCCAATGCCCTCACAGAGGGCAAAAGAGGTTTTTCCAAAACATACGGGAGAAGCCACAGAACAGAGGGCCCAGTGACTGGAACCTGGAAGGATATTTGCTGGGGCGATGTGAGAAAGCATCAGGGTGAGGATGAATGAGGTGGGAGAGGGAAAAGAGACAGGGGACAGGGGCTGGGGGAGAGGGTGCTTACCCAGAGTATCAGGCCTGCAGGAAAAGAAAACAAAGCATTTGGGATTCTTGGAAGACAGACCTCAGGTAACCCTAGGGCTCCGTGGTTGGCTTCCTAGGAATGCCGGCCAGTCAGCAGCAGCTTTCATTCAGTGCCTTTGCTCTATAGCCTCGAGTACCTTTGTGCAAGTCATTCCCCCTTCAAGGTCTCGGACTCCACATCTATAAAAGGAGGCAGATACCCAGCCTTCTGAAAGTAGCTTCCATCTCCACATTTCTGCATTCACAGACCAACCGGCCCATGAATCTCTGACAGACCTTTCTCCACTTGGCATTTCTCATTCTCCCTGTGCCTTCGTGCTTCCGTAAAATGGGGATAAGAAAAAAACCACCCATTTCTTAAAGCTGTTGTAAGGAATAGATGAACTAATACATGTAAAGTGCTTAGCGCCTGGTACACAGGAGGCTCTTAATAAATGTTACTTAGTAGTAGCAATTAGGAAGGCAGGTGACTGCTACATAGTGGTCCGTGTGATCTGTAGCCGGTTTCTTTTTTAATGAATGCCTTGGGACAAGGGTCTCCATGGGCATTTTAAGGGCAGCCCAGCTCCAGGGAAGCCACATCCTGCTCCAGGTGCCACCCACATCCAGGCTGGAGAGCCCAGAGGACCAGGAGACCCAGGCCTGGAAGCTTCTGGAACCTCATGCCAGGACCAGCAAGGCCCACATGGTGTCCCTGTCCAGTATCTCTGGGCCTTGGGTCCCAAAGGGAGAGCAGTACTTTCCCCTTTACTCCCTTCCCCCGCAGCTGGAGGCGCTGGGTGAGGGTGGCTGGAGATAGGAGAACAGCGAGAGGCATCCCATGGAGGGCTTTCAAGAGGCCGCCCTGCTTAGGGTCAATATTTGTTCAGCTCTTGGGCTGGCGTGGTCCATCACTGCCTCTGGCCCCTCACATTCCTGCCATCGCATCCCTATCTCAGGAACGCGCTCCAATCGACTTCGGGGGACCACGCCCCTTGTTGTCACTGGTCTGCCCTGGTCTGCACCTCCAGCAGATCAGGCTGAAAACTGGAGGCCCCAGGCAGGGGCATGGAAGGTGCAGGCCAGGTACGGGCACCTGCTTATCCTTGATGAAGGCCTAGCTTCCTCACCAACTGTGACTGGTGTGTGTGTGGGGGCGGGGGGGGGGTGGCAGGAACTTCTGGCTTCCATCTGAGATTCCTACTTAAATTAGAAAATTATTTCAGCAAACATTTTCTAAACATCTACTGTGTTCCCAAGAGGACACTCNGGGGGGGGGGGGGGGGGGGGGGGGGGGGGGGGGGGGGGGTGGCAGGAACTTCTGGCTTCCATCTGAGATTCCTACTTAAATTAGAAAATTATTTCAGCAAACATTTTCTAAACATCTACTGTGTTCCCAAGAGGACACTCCCCAGCCAGGACTTCAAGGGGAAAACATCCTTAGGGGACCCCAGTATCAACTCCAATCAGGTTTTCTTAGATATACGTAGACACACAACTAGATATAAAACAGCTTTCACTAGTAGATTTTGTTTAGTCGCTAAGTCGTGTTCAACTCTTTGTGACCGTATGGACTGTAGCCCGCCTGGCTCCTCTGTCCATGGGATTTCCCAGGCAAGCATACAGGAGTGGGTTTCCTTCTTCAGGGGATCTTCCCCACCCAGGGATGGAATCCAAGTCTCCTGCATTGGCAGGCAGATTCTTTACAGCTGAGCCCCTTGTACATGACTCAAAAACCGAAATCAATTTGCAATTTAAAGACAAAAGAAAAGAATACAAATGATCAATTTCAAAGGGAGGATATACACCTTAGTGCTGAAACGAAGTCATCATTTGCAATGTGAAGAGTGACGGACCACCGGAATGTTTGTTCTGTTGAAGGGGTTCCTGGGGGGGTGGGGTTGGGTTTGCTTGTACTAGACAAAAATGACTCATTAACATACTAAGCCCCACCTCTGCTCTTTCCTCATTGGCCCAGGACAACTGACCCCAATGAGGCCACGGGCAGTGTGCAGCAAATTAATTTCCTGAGGTTAGCTTGTAGGTGAGAAGGCTCTGGGGGGTGTGGGGGAGGAGCCAGGACAGACTAATTCCNCCACCTCTGCTCTTTCCTCATTGGCCCAGGACAACTGACCCCAATGAGGCCACGGGCAGTGTGCAGCAAATTAATTTCCTGAGGTTAGCTTGTAGGTGAGAAGGCTCTGGGGGGTGTGGGGGAGGAGCCAGGACAGACTAATTCCATCTAGGGTCTAGCAGTGCCATCCCCTGATCCGTGACAGCTGATGTCCACAGCTCTTGACTTTCTCCTCTTGACTCCATGAGTCTTCAGTCCAAGGTGAAGATGTGAGCAAGCCAAGTTGGTTCTAACCCTCTTGAGTGGTTATGCTGTCTCCAGGAGGGAAGTTTTATTCATATTTTATTCATATTTCCCCCTCTTTCCTCCACAAAATGTAGTCCACTTTAACTATGGTTCCATATCTGGTCTCTTCAGTTCAATTCGTTTAGGACGACTTCAAGATAAAGCTACCTAAAGAATGCCTTAATGTCCCCACTTCTGCTTTACAGCTGCACAGTATTCTATTGAGCGGCTGATCTGTCATTTATTCAAGCAGTCTTTTGTTGAATTAAATCATTTCCATCTTTAGCCTTCACAAACAATGAGGGGGCAAATAATCTTGTACATGCGTCATTTCACATGTATTAGGTATATCTGTAGCATCAATTCCCAGATTTGGAATTGTTGGTCAAAGGGTATGTGCTTTTGTAACCTTGATACATATTGTCAAATTGTTCTCCAGAGATTGTAACAATTAAGACTCCTGCAGCAATGGATGATTGTCAGGATTTCCCCACAGCCCAGCTAACAAAGTATGCTAGCAGATTCTTTTTCTTGGATTTTTGACAATCTGATAGGTGAAAAACTGTATCTTACATGAAATTAAAAGACGCTTACTCCTTGGAAGGAGAGTTATGACCAACCTAGATAGCATATTCGGAGAAGGCAATGGCAACCCACTCCAGTACTCTTGCCTAGAAAATCCCATGGACGAAGGAGCCTGGTAGNGGAGAAGGGGACGACCGAGGATGAGATGGCTGGATGGCATCACGGACTCGATGGACATGAGTCTGAGTGAAGCCCGAGAGATGGTGATGAACAGGGAGGCCTGGTGTGCTGCGATTCATGGGGTGGCAAAGAGTCGGACACGACTGAGCGACTGAACTGAACTGAACTGGAACAATAAAACCTCGAAAACTGCTGTAGGAAAATTTCCCAGTCATGGTGGATTAAAAACACGCGTCCAGATGAGCCGCTCTAAGTAGCAAAGAGCGGGTGAGAGCAAAGCGGAACATTAGGAACTCTGGCTGCGGTTGGCCACCAAAGTCTTCTCACACATCTGTCAGTCTCCTGAACTGGTGTGGCCTGCTTCCAACCTGAAAACTGTGTGTGTATGCCACACACACACATGCACATGAGCAAACATGCATACAGATGTAGATACACACATGCACACTCAGATATACACAGGCACATACAGAGACACACAAGCACACCCACAGGTGCAGGCACACACACATATATACTCAGATACACACAGACACACATACACAGACACATATATACACACACGTGCAGGCACACACACACATGCACATGCACACTCAGATACACACAGACACACATATGTGCAGGCACAGATATATGCACACTCTCATACACACAGACACACACTCATGGACACCTACACAGACACACAGATGCATACACACAGACACACAAATGGGCAAAGACCAGATCTGGGGCTCCCTCTCTAGCTCAGCTGAAGCCTTTTATTAAAACGAATGCTGCATCTCTCATCCTTCAGTTTCTGCCCAGGCTCTTCAGCACCCCAGGGCCAGCAGGGGTGGGGGTTTACAAGGGAAAATCGAAGCAGGACACTGCATGCAGTGTCATCTGTGGGCTTGGTGGCACTGGTCTCCAGGAGGTGTGGTGACAGAGGCCAGCTCTCACTGGAACTCAAGAGGTGGCAGGAAACGTGCCTTGTGTGTGATGAAGCCTGGAGTCAGTCCTGGGCAGCGAGAAATCCTGGAAACTCTCAGAAGCATCCAGGGGATTTGGGTGGTGAAAGAGTCCCACACTTGGGCTGGTCTCTACAGAGCCTAGTGAGGGCATTTGGGCTGTCAGTCAGGCGTTTTTGGTGTCTGGGAAGATGGTGCACTCACAGTTCCTGCAGAGCCTTGTAGTGCTACAGAGCAGAGGTGGCAGCATTTGGAAACTTTGAGAAAGAGCTTCATGGTTTCATGCAGGCAGCTGGGGTTGACAGTGGTGGGAGGATTCTCAGTTTTAGTCTTATTCTAAAACTTCAGTTCAGTTCAGTTGCTCAGTCATGTCCAACTCTTTGCAACCTCATGTACGGCAGCACATCAGGCCTCCCTGTCCATCACCAANAACTCCGGGAGTTGGTGATGGACAGGGAGGCTTGGTGTGCTGCAATTCATGGGGTTGCAGAGTCGGACACCACTGAGCGACTGAACTGAACTGAACTGAACTGATAGTCCTGACTTGGATTTGCTCTTGTTCACGTTTATTAATACAAAGTCAGGCTGAGACAGATACGGTGCTCTGTCCAGAGTGGAGAATTTCCCAGGGCTAAGCTGTCGGGGCAAGACCTGTGCTGTTGATCTTATTTGCTTTAACCTATGGACAGCTGGTTCCAAGGAGAGACTCTAACCACAGCAGGACCCACCTAAGTCATCTTCAAAGCACCTGGAAAAGCTACATTGGATTACTTGTGGATGGGTGGGATGGGGCCTTGGTGTATCAATTTAAAGCTCTCCCCTGGGACATGACCATGTCCTTGGAACCTCACACCAGTGGGGAAGTTTCCCTGAGGTTGAACCTCCTCCACCAAAGACCATGCATGGGAAAATCACAAGATGGGAGGTGCCAGTGAATGACTGGGTGTTAAGTCCCCTTTGGTTTCCCTGCAACTACAGTACCCACGGTGTCTCTTGGGACCAGAGACCCTGTAAAAAGAGAGAACAAGATGAATTTCATGATTCGTTCTATGTGACCCCATTCTTGCTCCAGATGATCACTACTCTTTCCTGAGAAAAGAGAGGAGAGGAGAGAAACCAGAGGCAACCTGACCCTAAATAGGTGTGCCCAGCATTGCTGGGATCTGGTTGGCTCAGAGAAGGTCCAGTGAGGATCCTCTCCCCCTGGAACCTGCCTGAATGTTCAAATGCTGGTCCTCCCTGCTTCCAAACTGTCGTGGTCTTTACTATAGTGCCCTGGCTCTCAGCCTGAAACCCCAGAGCAGGTTAGTTTGAGATGTGTGGGTCAGTCCTCTAGAATGTCTGGGCTGAAGAACCTTGGGCAGAAAGCAGCTCAGACTTAGGACATAAAACCTCAGAGTGGAAGGGACTCTGTATCCGGTTCCTTTATTGTACGACTAGGGATATGGAGTCACAGGTAGGGTGAGGAACTTATCCAAGGTCACTCAACTAGCAGATGGCGGAGTCAGGTCAAGAAGTAAGCAGACTCCTCGGCCGGCCCTCTCTGAGCTCCGTTCTAAGGGCTGGGGGCTTAGCCACAGGACAAGCCCACACACCCTTTTCTGGCTGAGTGTGGCTCTTCAGGATGAATGTTGCTGCTGCTGCTGTAGCCACCACTGCTTGGGTGACCACCAGCTCATGCAGGACCCCCAGAGGCCAGGGTGGACAAGGGGGTTTACAGGGCCCACCCTTGGCATGCCCAGATTTGTTTCCTGCCTGCTTTTAACTGCATTTCGTGATCAGCAGAGAAACAGAGAGCGCCCTTGGCTCCCTCCTGCTGCCTCCCTCCCTTCTCCACACATGAGGAGAGGGGGCAGGTGTAGGCATCGACCTTCCCAGAAGTCAGCCTAATCCCTTTGCCTGTCTTGGGAAAGCTCTTAATGAGGAGTGCTCCAAAGAGTGGGGGCAGGGAGGGGGACTTGCCCCTCTGCCAGTGCATGGAATTTCTGAAAAGCCCCTCTCTTAAGATGCCAAGCCCCAAGCCTATTTGCTAAGACTTGGACTCAATGAAAGAGGAACCCAGGAACTAGGCATGGGACAGGGGAAACCCCTTCAGGCCAGGGTGAGATGCATCCTTGAAGCCTTTCCTCTTTGCCATCTGGATTGGTTGCCTTCTCCCCAGAATCCCCACCTTTGCTCATGTTCTTCCTTCCCCTGGGAACTCATCTCTTCTGCTGTCTGCCTGCTCCACCCTGCTCATCCTAGAGGGCCAGCTTCATTTCCCCCCTCAGGAACTTTCTACTACCTCTCCAGCCCAGTGAGATTTTCCCTTTTGGAACCCTCCATTGCCTGGACATAGATGTGGCTCAGTAAACCCTCATTAACTAGAATTTATTAAGCACCTTATATATGTCAGTGTCTTGGGCTGTTCTCTGCCTCCTTCCCCCACCCCGGGGAAGGGTTTGAATGCTAGTAGCTGATATGGGAAGTGATCCCATGACAGTCAAGGGCTTCCCAGGTGGGGATAGTGGTAAAGAACCCGCCTACCAAGGCAGGAAACCCTGGTTTGATCCCTGGGTCAGGAGGGTGCCCTGGAGGAGGGCATGGCAACCCACTTCAGTATTCTTGCCTGGAGAATCCCACGGACAGAGAAGCCTAGAGGAACCTGGGGGACTACAGTCCACAGTGTCGCAGAGTCAGCCAGGACTCGAGCAACTCGAGCAACTCACACCCATGCCAGTCAAGGAGTGAATACGAATGGGAATGCAGTGCCTGTGTCTGTGTATGCTGGTGGCCAGAGATACAAAAAAGAATATAGTACCCACCCTGCCCTATTGGAGTTCACAATCTAGGGAGAGAGCAGAGGATTAAACACCTCATTCTAGTGCAACATCATGAATGTCAGAATGGAGGTATCTACACTGGGCTGTGGGGTCGTAGAGTTGGGACACTTGACCAGTCTGAGATTCAGGGAAGACATCCTAGAAAAGAGCAGAGATCTTTGGAAAGATGAGTGACTGCCAAGGTGGAGAAGGGTGACAGGGCCTTCCACATAGAAGAAGTGGGCACAGTTTATGATTGGCGGGGATGGGGGGTGAGATGTGGAGAAGGGGAGTCTCAGCTTGTTGTCAGATGACACCACCAGCTCTGCCACCACCCTGATAAGGGTCTGCTCAAGTTCAAACTCATGTCAAGATAGCAACTAAGCTTAACAGTCCCCTGGGTGTACTGGCTGACGTCAAACTTGCAAACACAAGAAGATTTGCTCATTTAATGGGCTTAACAATGTATTACCCACACTCTTAAGTAAATCAGTGGTCTCCAAAAATCGGGTGTGACAAGACTGGTCCATCAATGTTTGGGAAAGAATTGGAATCTGACTTCTATTTATTTTTTCTTTCATCTTTTAAAAATGTCTATTTCTTGTGTGTGTGTGTGTGTATTTTTCAATAATGTACATAACTTTGTATGAGAATACCTGTAAATTATAAAGAAATACACATTTGTTAGAGCACACATCACAAATTTAAAAAAATAATTCTATTTATTTTTGGCTGCGCTGGGTCTTCCTGGCTGGGAGGGCTTTTCTCTAGCTGTGGTGAGTGGGTTTCACACTGTGCTGGTTTCTTCGGAAGCGGGGCACAGGCCCTCGGGCACGTGGGCTTCAGTAGTTGCAGTTCCCCGGGCTCTAGAGCACAGGCTCCATAGTTGCGGCTCACAGGCTAAGCTGCTCCGTGGTACTGGGTCCCCTCAGATCAGGGATTGAACGTGTGTCTGCTGCATCGGTAGGCAGATTCTTTACCAGTGAGCCATCAAGGGAGCCCCCACAGATTTTTTTTTTTTTAATTAAAAGAGGTAAGTTATATAATCGAAAGAAATGGAAACCTACTGAAATGGATGATGGCTAGGGGCCTGCTTGGGATCCACCACGGGAAAAATTTCTCACTCCTCTTGTCGCCCTTTCCACCTACCAGCAAAAGGTCCAGGTGGGGCTCTGTGGTGGCACCCCCAGACCCCTGTCAATATCTGTGAACATGGGTCCTTTGAGGGCCAGGCTTGGGCTGGGTGGCCATCTGTGGCAGGTGTTTCCACGGTAACAAGGCTGAAGACATCCCTTGCTTTCCTCTGTTCCCAGGCCTCCTCCTCTTAGGTCTGAGGTTCCCAGACTGGCTCAGGCCCTGGGTGCTCACCCTTTCTGGCTGACTCACAGCCTCTCCAGCCACACTCCAGCCCCTGCTGCCCCATCCTGGCCTGGCCCTTCTGTTCCGGCTATAGTCAGTCACTAATTGCCTTAGTCATCTTTCCATCCATGCTTGTCAGGCTAATGGGGAAGGCAAACAGAAATCTCAGCAAATGTGGAAAATTCCTGCTGACGAGGCTGGAGGCTGGGCCTAGGTTTGGGGGGGATTGGCCTTCCCACGTGAGGCTGAGGGATGGACCCCCCAGTGTGGAACAGTTTCTTTTGTTTAATCAGGAGGTGGTCGGCAGCTTTCCTGGTCAGTGCCCTGTCCCTGGATGGAGGTTCATCTTATCAAATGTGAAGCAAGCCTTGGCTCAGGGTAAGGGCTGGGGGTTTACTCAGCCTGAGTCTGTCTCCAGGTTGGATTCTCAACTCTGGGCCCCCCAGGATGTGCAGCTGGCCTGGTTGGCTGGAGGGGAGGGGAGGGGTCCAGGCTGCAGGCTCTCTCACACCTGAGGCCTGTTAATAATTACCCCGGGGGAGGGCAAGGCCCCAGAAGACATCACTAATGAGCCTGCTAAATGACAGCTGGGCCCTTTCCTCCTCACCTGCTCGGGGAAAACAAGGTCTGGCCAAGGAATTATTTAACCCTCTTTGGGCTGGGAGCTCCCTGAGGACAGGGGCTGCCTCTCCCCCTCAGATGGGGCTCCCTGAGCCCTTGAAGCCTTCTCCATTATCAGTACCAGATTTCTGTTCCTGGTGGTTGATGTTGGAGTTTCTGCCCTGAACGTCTCCATCATCACCTCTGGAAGGCCACTCTGCCTAGTACCAGTTATTGGCAGAGCTGTCCAATAAAATAGATGGCAAGAAAGATGGTCATATGTGGCTAGATGGTCACATGTGGCTTCTGAGCACTTATTTTGTGCACTTAAACTAAATTTTGAGTTACTGAATTTGTAAAATCGAATGTTCATTTATTTAGAATTAAATATCCTTGGGGCTTCCCTGATGGTCCAGTGGTTAAGAACTGCAATACATTGCAATACAAGGGACAGGTTTGATCCCTGGTCCAGGAACTAAGATCCCCCATGCCACAGAACAACTAAGCCCATGCACCACAACTACTGAGTCAGCACTCTAGAGCCCTCCAGCTGCAACTGCTGAGCCCACGTGCCACAATTACTGAAGCCCATGTGCCTAGAATCTGTGCTCCACAGCAAGAGAAGCCACTGCAATGAGAAGCCTGCACACCACAACGAAGAGTAGCCACAGCTTGCCACAGCCAGAGAAAGCCCGCATGCAGCAACGAAGACCCAGCGCAATCGAAAGATATAAATAATAAAATAAATCTCAAAAGAAAATTAAACAGCCGCAAGTGGTCACCATACTCCGTAAGGCAGGTTTACAGAGTTTCACAAGGGGGACCTGAATGTGGTGTGTGTGCTTAGTTGCTTCAGTCGTGTCCGACTCTTTGCGACCCTATAGAATGTAGCCCGCCTAGCTCCTCTGTCCATGGGATTCACCAGGCAGGAATACCAGAGTGGGTTGCTGTGCCCTGCTCCAGGGGACCTTCCTGACCCAAGGATCGAACCCACATCTCTTACGTCTTGCATTGGCAGGTGGATTCTTTACCACTAGCGCCACCTGGGAAGCCCTTGGGACCTGAATGGGTGGCTAGCAAATATATGCCAAAGGACCCTCCAAATTGTCATGCCATTGGTGCATTGGAGACTGTGTCCTTGCTCCCGCAGGCCCAAAGGGGCCCAAAGTAATTTTTCTTGGAGATGGCTCTGGGGAGGCTGGGTGGGTTTCCTCCCCGACCCCTACACAGCCAAGGGGCCCACAGGTGCAAGGAGCTGGCCGGAAAGCACCTGTTCTTAACGAGGGTCCCCAGGAACCAGGCAGGGCATGGGGCTGTCACCACCTGAATGAGGGAGATTTATGGAAAACCTCTCACACAACAGGTGGATTTTCCAAGCCTCGTTGGCTGTTTTGGGTTGAGCCTTCATTAAGTGGAATGGGGGACCATGGAGGAGGTGGGGGTGAGGCTCTGGGCCATTCAGCTCTCTATCATTTGGCCCCGGGAACTCTGTCAAGGCCTCCCCCCACCCCCTGGCTCAAGGAGAGATCATGCTCTCCTTTTAATAATAATATAATAATAAATGGCCTGGTAAATTCAGACTCCAACTTTGAAGATGCCTTTCTTGCATTTTAAAATTTCCAGAAGAAACGTGGTGTGGTTTTTCTTTACCATTCCCTAAGCCTTGTGATGCATGGCCTCCCTTATATCTGACACTTCTGTCCTGCCTTAGGCCTGACTCAGTAGGATTTCTCTTCCCCTTTAAAGTTATGGCGACATTTCAAAGTGGGAAGGTCAAGTATGTGATTTCCCAATAAAAAGCCTTGATTGGAAAGAGAAACCGCTGTCTACTGGAGCTGAGGGATCTGAGAGGTTTTCAGGCCCATCCCCCTCACTGTGCATTCACAAGGCCACGATGCCCTCAAGCAGGTAATGATAGAGTCAGAGTCAGAATGCATGTCCTGTGTAGTGTCCCCTGTGTAATGGTGACCTCTATAGGGCATATCCGCATAAATACACAAGGACCCTTCCTGAGGGGAGAGTGATGTTTAAGCCAAAGGAATGAATTTCTAATAGTGAAACATTAGGTCTTATTGCACAGACTTTTTTTTTTGGGGGGGGTCCTAAAGGCTCTTCTAGATCAGTGGAAGCATGTTAGAGGAAGTGAGACTTGACATGGGCCTTCCAGGGTGGTGAGTTTGGAAGGAATAAGAGAGGAGTGAGGAATTCCCAGGGGCAGGCAGAGCTGGGGCAAGGCTCAAGAGAAGCACGAGCAGGATCCTGGGAGCAAGCCCTCCAGCTGTGCTGGGGACAGGAGGTTAGGTGTTGTTCATGGAGGAGAAAGTAGATGATACAGCCAGTGCCTGTGATGATGAGGTGTCCGGGTCCCTGGGGACCCTGCCTCACTGGGGGAAGCTGGCCGGAGCAGGAGGTGTTTATGGTTTTCCCTCTCCTGGGGGCAGCCAGAGCGAGCCAAGTTTACAGTTGCTCAGGACTCTATAAACACACTTGGTGAACGTGTGTGTGTGTGAGTGCCTGTGTAAAGACAAATAACCTCTGCCGGGTGACCTTCGCTCCCAAGGATGTGCTGGCCTTGACCTCCCTCACCTGGTGAAGATGGCACCAGGGGGTTTTTCTCTCTCTTGGGCCTGGTGACGCCTTCTGGAGGGGGTCAGTAGCAGGACCAATGTGGGACCCTATGGACCCCATAGACTTCCTGAGAGGCAAGGTCTTGGGCGGAGCGGGGGGCGGGGATCCTGGGTCACGAGTCTTGTGTTGGAAGTGAGGGCATTCCAGCCCAAGAGGTGTGTGAGTGTAACGATGTGTGGGTGTTTGATCATACAGTGGGGAAGGGCAAGCCTTGGGTACATGGAGGAAAGAAGGTGGGAAGTGACAGGACTGGTTGGAGGTTTTCTTTTAAAAAAAAAAGCTTAAAAATATTTTTTGGCTGTGATAGGTCTTCATCGCTACTAGGGCTATTTTCTTCTAGCTGCAGGGAGCAGGGGCTACTCTTTAGGAGCTGTGCACGGGCTTCTCATTGTGGCGACTTCTCTTGCTGTGGAGCACAGGCTCTAGGAAGTGCAGGCTTCGTTCGTTGCAGCTTGCAGCCTCCAGAGCACAGGCTCAGTGGTTGTGGCTCATGGGCTTAGATCATGTGGGATCTTCCTGGATCAGGGATCCTGTGTCTCCTGCTGATAGTTAACAGAGCATGGGAGAGCCTTTGAAGAAATCAAGGACATGAAAATACTAACCTCCTGGCTGGCACACGGCCCCACGTGTTTATTTGATTATTGTTAGTAGATGTGATATGACACAGAGTTATTTACCAGTGTTGAGACAAGGCTGCCCAAAACCCTCCCCACTCTGACCGGCGCTGAACCTGTGTGAGACAGTGACCAGTGTCAGGGACAGCCTGGCCCTCAGGAAGGACTCAGGAAAGAACTTAGACTTCCCCAAGCTCTTTTTCTTCATCTGTGAAATGGGGATCTCAGTTAGGGGTCAGTCATGGTCAGGGTTAGGGGTCAAGCTGTGGTCAGGGTGAAGTGATCTGGTGGTGCAGATAAAGGGTCAGTCATGGTTATGACGACGGGCGTCGGTCATGGACCAGGGTAAGGGGGCAGATACTGACTGAGTTCTGTTTTCTTTGTGTTAAGCTAACAGCTCTGAAGAAGCTGACCTTGTCTCAGAGGCCAGAGCATTTATTTGAGAACTTCAAAGACAGGGGTTTTAATCCTGATTTTGCTAATTTAGGAGCTGGGTGTCTGGGCGAATTGCCTCACTTCTCTGTAGGAAAGTTAAGGATACACATGTGCCTAGGCGTGAAGCCTTTGTTTCTAGGTATCCTATCATGAAATATGAGCTACAGAATCAACAGCATGTAGCCTTTAGACCTATAGGTAAACCCTCAGTGGTAGGTTGGCGGGCCGAGGTGGTGAGAGCGGTGGTCCTCAAACTTGACTGCTTATTGGAACCACCTGGACATCTTGAAAAGCACAGGCACCCAGCTCTCACTCCAGCCCTCCCACATTTTGGTTTGATTGGTGGGAGGGGGGGGGGCGGTGACCTAGGCAGCAGGAGTTTTAAAAGCTCCCCAGGTGATTCTAATGTGCAACCAAGTTTGGAAACCACTGTACTAATTAATGAGCTCAAAAGAATGAGTCTTTAAGTGGCCACCTGAGCTGCAGATAAAACCAAGCAGCTGGCTCCAGGCTCCCCCTCTGTGGGGGCCTGGCTAAGGGAGATGAAGTGAGAGTGGTGAGACACTCAAGGAAATTTCTCAGCTGACCCTCTCCACACCTCTGTTTCTTCAGCTGTAAAATGGGGTTAAGTTCTACTTACCTCATGGAGGTTGTGGGAGGGCTCAAGTGGAATAAATCTCATTGTAAGCGGTGATCATTGGCACCAGTCAACCAAGAGACGCTGAGTGAACACTGGGATGCGGGGGAAGAAGAGGAGAGCCCTGGAAACTCCTTTCACGGCTCCCCTTGCTTGAAGTTCCTGACGGTGGTCTGAAGCCGGGGCATGGACCGCATGGGCTCTGGTGAATCCGGAAGCTCTCGGCCCTGTGTAGGGTCTCTGGGGGTATGCATTCCCTGTTCCAAGTATTGTCCCCCTAAATACAGTCACATTAGTTTGACCACATGTTTCATTTTTGGTTTCAGAAAATACCATCCCCGTAAGAANCGCATGGGCTCTGGTGAATCCGGAAGCTCTCGGCCCTGTGTAGGGTCTCTGGGGGTATGCATTCCCTGTTCCAAGTATTGTCCCCCTAAATACAGTCACATTAGTTTGACCACATGTTTCATTTTTGGTTTCAGAAAATACCATCCCCGTAAGAACCTGGAGGGTGGGGGGGATAGCAAAATGGGAGTTCTGCCCTTTCTGGCTCTTTGCAGGGGTGGAGTTGGGTGTGATGGAGGTCCCGGAAGCTTCAACTCAGGCTTGGAGGCAGCTCTTGGTCAGGTTTCCAATATCCTTGTCCTTAGGAGAAAGTGGAGTCTTCCTCTGTGGCCTGTGTCTTTAAGACTTGGAGAAGGATGGGGTTGGTGGGTGGGGGGGGTGGACCTGACTGGGGAAAATTTCAACCAGTGGGTTCCTTTGACATGGAAGTGACATCTAGTGGTTTGAAAAAGAACTGCCAAGCCGGCCCCCCAGCTGGGCTGGCCCTTGGGGTCCCTTCACGCCACCAGGCTCCTGTCCCCGCCACCCCCCGGGGTCCACAACCCTGCTTCCGGGGCCTACAGCCGCAACAGCAGGCTCTGCATAGCAAGGGGCGCTCTCCTGGCCCAGCACCTGGCTGGAACCTCTACCCAGGACCAGGCATGGATACTCAGGCCCAGGGAGGCCAGGCCTAGGGCCCCCAGGAGAGGCCCAGAAAGTGTGTCTCCTTCCCAGTGTGTCTGGGCAACAGTGCAGGCTCCCCGGGTGAGCTGGGTCTTTGGGCCTCCCGTCTCTTGATTCTGAGGGGCCTTGTCCTGGGTCCAGCTCCGCAGAAGTCCTGTTCAGGCCACAGTGCTGAATCATCGGAAACCTGCGGCCAGCCGCTGTTATGCAATGACCCCCATCGCTGGTCACTGGTATCAGCTACAGGCCTTCAGCCTCCCTTCCAGGCAGGACCTCAAGGGGTGCATGCACCCAACCTTGGGGTATGTGAAACGTGTGACCGCACAGAGCCTTGGCCTTGGAGCCAAAAGAGGCCGTGGGAGGAGGGGGACAGAGCCCAGTTGGTTGTGCTGCAAGGTCCCTGACTTGAGGTGCCCCAGTCTGAGTGGGGAGAGCAGAACTGCCCTCGGCGAGCCCCAGTCTGAGGAGGCACAGCCTTGTTATCACAAAAATCCCAGGTGAAGATAGGAGTAGGAAAGAATGACGCACACATGAAACACTGATGACCATTGTAAAGCTCTAGAAAAATTAGGGCAGATGGTTATAGGCCCGCAGAGCCGCAGGGCTGGGCTCCCAGGGGGCAAGGGACAGACTCTGGGATTCAGTAGCAAGTGCTCAGGGGAGGCAATGCCTACAGTGGCGGGGAGTCTGCCCTCTCTCTGCCTTCTGTCTAGTATTTATTTACTTATTTGGCTGCACCAAGTCTTAGGTTTGGAATGCAGAATCTTCAGTTGTGGCATGGAGGCTCTAGTACCCGACCAGGGATTGAACCTGGGACCCCTGCATTGGGGGGCATGGAGTCTTAACTGCTGGACCACCAGGGAAGTCCCCCTCAGTCTGTTTAGACCATGTGTTTGGACATGAGTTCTTCCCCCAAGTGTCTGGCTTACAGGGTGGGAGACCCTCAGCCTGTCTCAGGCACTGAGTCTACTGGCACCAGGGCCAGGGCAAGTAATGAAAGGGACTGGGCAGGCCTGGGAGGGTGACTGGCATTGCGTGGACACCTGGAACCCCTCTGCTTTCTCCCTGCCTGCTGTGACCCTGTGCAGAGAACCATCCCTGAGGGCAGCAGCCCTGCCCCACCCCTGAGTGAGTTTGGCTGCTTCTGACCTCAGCATGATGGTTCTGGAAGCTTCCTTAGCCCCCTTCTCCAAAACTCTAGGCTCATTCACATCCTTCTGGGTGAGGAAGCCTCTGTTCCAGAGGATAGAGCGTTTCAGGATCAACTTCCTAAAAAAGCATATGCAGTCGACTCCCTACTGAGAGATTTGAATACCCAGAGTTTTAGAGTCTCCAGAATTTCTGCAGGAGAAAATGTTTTGTTTAACTTTATCTTGTTAATTTTATTTCAAAGAGGTACTGAAGGGACATGGTAAAAAAAAAAAAAAAAATCAGGCACAGTAACAGTGAGTGCATCTAGGGTATTGGGAATTCTTCTTGCAACTTTTCCATAAGTTTGTTGTTCAGTCAATAAGTCATGTCCAACTCTTTGCAACCCCATAGACTGCAGCATGCCAGGCTTCCCTGTCCTTCATTATCTCCCAGAGTTTGCTCAAACTCACATCCATTGAGTTGGTGATGTCATCCAACCATCTCATCCTCTGTTGCCCCTTTCCCTCCTGCCTCAATCTTTCCCAGTGTCAGGGTCTTTCCCAATGAGTCGACTCTTTGTTTAAGATTGAAATCCCTTCAAAATAAAATGAAAAGCTGAAAACAAATTCAAACAATTGTCTGCCTTCCATCTTTTCCTCCAGCCACTTCTTAGCTCCCTTTCTTGGAGGCCCCTGAGTTACTGGTTTCCTATGCATTCTTCTAAAGATAGTCTGAAATATATGTACGTATAAACTTTTTTTCTCCCATCACCCCACACTGTTCAGCATTTTGCTGGAAACCATTTGGTATGAGCACACAGAGAGCTGTCTTGGTCTTTTTTATGGTTCCTGTGCATTCCATCGAACAGGTGATTCAAATTTTCATTTGGAAGGTGTGATGGAGTGGTGAAGACCATTGACTTTGGAAGCAGAATGTTAGAGTACAGATCACTGCTGCTGCTGCTAAGTCACTTCAGTTGTGTCTGACTCTGTGCGACCCCATAGATGGCAGCCCACCAGACTCTATCGTCCCTGGGATTCTCCAGGCAAGAACACTGGAGTGGGTTGCCATTTCCTTCTCCAATGCATGAAAGTGAAAAGTCAAAGTGAAGTTGCTCAGTCGTGTCTGACTCCTAGCAACCCCATGGACTGCAGCCCACCAGGCTCCTCTGTCCATGAGATTTTCCAGGCAAGAGTACTGGAGCTACTCAACTACAAAAGAGTTGTTTCATGTCAAGCCAGTTACTTAATATCTTAGTTCCTCAGTTTCCTCATTGTGGACCAGGATGAAGAGTGAAGTCTACCCCAGAGTGTTTTGTGTGGATGAAATGAGGTGATACTTGTAAAGAGCTTAGGATCCCTTTTGATGTGCAGCACGTACTCCATAACCATGAACCATCACTCCTAAGATGATTGTGCCAGACCCCCTTTGAGAGAATGAGGCTGCTTCCAGGCTTTTATTATTATAAACAATGCTGCAGAACAAATATCCTTGGCCACACGTCACTTGGTACTTGTGGGAGTGTATCTGTAAGAAAAATGCCAGGGGAGTAGAATTGTTGGGTCAAAGGCCATGTGCAATTTTAATTTCAAAAGATACTGCCAGGTTGCCCTCCATAAGAGTGGTCCTAGTTGCATCGCCACCAGCTGTATTTGAGCCTGTTACCCTACTGCATAACTTGCCAACACAGTTGTGTTTTCGCTTGAACACAGCATTTCTCAACTTGTTTGGACTCAGAAGCCTGTTATGGGGCTTCTTGGGGATCACCTGGCCTTAGAGCCCCTCCCCCAATACCCAGCAATACTGTCAGGGTATTTTCTGGGAAAAACCAGCACATGACAAGGGCTAGAATGGTCCTGAGCCAGCAGAGTCTCCAAAAGTTGGCTCTGCCCAGGTTTCTGCACGTTCATTCATTCTCCACATTTTTCTTAAATATTATGGTGCTCATGACGAGTTTTTACATTGTTGATGNGAAAAACCAGCACATGACAAGGGCTAGAATGGTCCTGAGCCAGCAGAGTCTCCAAAAGTTGGCTCTGCCCAGGTTTCTGCACGTTCATTCATTCTCCACATTTTTCTTAAATATTATGGTGCTCATGACGAGTTTTTACATTGTTGATGTTTTTTTTTTTTTTTTTTTTTCTGGGCCTGTTAACACATCAAAACGGTTGGTGAAATTGGATAATACTGTGGATAGTGCGTGCTGTCACTGTTTCACTCCTGTGCCAGGGACTTGGGATTTCCAGTTGCATTTTTAGAATTTTATCTCACATCTGGTGGCACACGGACAATGCCTGTTCACAATGAGCTGTGATAATGGGGAAGCCTGACTGTTCTCCCTGGAATTAGGCTTCCTGTTATGGATAACCTATAAACCAACCTCACACCCTTCCCTTCATGGAAAATTGGAGTTGGTCATATAGAAAAAGAAAGTCAGGTCTTGCACTGAGAGACCTGTCACCTGAATATGGAAATCTCACAAATACAAAATATATCTAAAGGGTGAGTATTCCTTCACAAAAGGAGTTCTGACTGAGTACATTTTGCATGCATACTCAGTAACCAAGTCATGTCCGACCCTGCAACCTCATGGACTATAACCTGCCAGGCTCCTCTGTCCATGGGATTATCCAGGCAAGAGTACTGGAGTTGGTTGCCATTTCCTCCTCCAGGGGATGTGAGTACATTTTAGTACTTTTATTAAAGCCCTTTGAGATCATCATGACAAGGCAGAGGATTGTCTGAGATGACGACTTTGGGGAGGAAAGAGCAGGCCTACTGTTTCTCTCCCCAATTCTTCACTTTCTTCTCATCCACAGCTTGCATGTTCCCTGATCTCACACAGGCCTGGACTGGAATGCTCCTTTATGATTCACTCTGACTTAGAGTGGCATGCCAAACTTTCTAGGACTTTTGCGGGCTCCCTGGGCTAGCCTGGCATAAAAACCTCTGACGCCTCTTTCTCCTCCAGTGACCTTGCAGATCTAACAAATGCCAAGGACTGGGCCTCTGTGATCTGGTATGGGGACTGTCCCAGGCTACTCAAAGAGGCCGGAAGCAAACTGGCTGCATCTTCAGGAGACCCTCAGGGGTCATTCAAGGTGAAACTGTCCTTGAGTGAAGTCAAATTGGTTCTTTTTTCCCCCATTTAATAAACTTGATTTTAATCTAATTAAAACACGCATGCAGAAAAGTGCACAAATCCCATTCCTAGCTTGATCATTTTTTTTTCACATGCAGCTTATGCGTTTTACATGCAAATAATAATCCAGCTCAAGAAACAGTGCTGCCAGCTTCTCACAGTCCCTGCCCACAGCCCCTCCAGCTGCTGCCCCACTGAAGGCAGGCACTCTTTCATCTTCTATTCCTGACAGGTAGTGTTACCTGACTTTGAGATTTATATAAATGGAATTACTTCACATGTTCTTGGTTGTGTGTGATCTTGTTTGCTCAACACTGTGAAATTCACAGGCTGTGAATTCATCATATTGCGAGTTTGTGGTTCATTCATTCCTGTTACTGCATGGTGTCCCATGGTATGAATACACAACTTCTCATCCACTCCACTGATAATCATTGTGTCGTTTCCAGTTTAGCCCCTACATGCTCTTATCTGTGGCCTGTGGTGTACAAGTGTACACGTTTCTGTCATGTGCTTAGGAGAAGAATTACTGTGTCAGAGGGTAGACTCTGCCCATTGCCCAAAGTGACTATTCATTTCTGCTCTCAGCATCAGTGAGTGAGAATTTCAGTTTCTCCACATCGTCACCACCACCACCATCAGAGCTGTTTGCGTCACCATTCTGGTAGTCAGAAGGACCCTTCTAAACCATAGATCCTTTGATCACCTTCCTGTTTCCAGCTTTTAGAGATGTCATCGACATTTTATAGTGAAAACTTTCAAACATATACCAAAAAGCTGAAGAAATTATACAGGGAGCACCCATGGGACACAATCAACATTGTATAACGATCATTCTTTCCACGTGTCTAACCGTTCATCAACTACCTTCTTTTTTACTTGTCATGTTCCTTTAAGAAGGTAAAACTTATCACCACACTGACCCATTTTAAGCATACATTCCATGATTTAAGTAAATTTACATAGCTGTACAATCATCAGCACAATCCAGTTTTAGAACGTTTCTGTCACCCGGCGAAGTTCCCTGGGCTGTTTGCTTCAGTCCCTACTGAAAGCAACTCCCTACGCCTCCTCCCAGCCTCAGGCCACTGCTGACCCATCTGTTTTCTCTCTATGTAGTTTTGCCTTTCCCGGAAGTTTTGTACAGAGGGAATTGTCTCGTGAGCGTGCAGCCTTTTCTGTCCGGCTTCTCTCATGCGGCATCACGCCTCTGAGAGTCACCCGTGTTGTAGCGTGGACGATGCTAGCTCCTTTTCCTGGCTGAGTAGTATTCCAGCGTGCAGCTCCATCACAGTTGCTTTACCCAGTCCAGTTAGTTGTCGCCATAGAGTTTTGATGACAGCCTGTCATAAAAAGAGCTTGCTCATTTAACGAGGGGTCTGTGCCTGGGAAAAAGAAAAGATAGAGGTAGAGAGACAAAGGAGTTACAGACAGAGGGACAGGATTCTGTTCCCTCGGTATCCCCTTTCTCCAGATGAGTGCGGGGCCTCCTCCCTTTGGGGAGCTCCTCCACTGCCATGTTGGCTAGCCTGCCTTCCGGATCGCAGCACACCCAGCCAACCACACTTTTCTGGCGCTTACAGCTCTCTGTCCTGGGTTCCACAAAGAACTCAGCACAATCTGCCACATGGTTTACAACGCAGGGGCTCACTTGATGGGCTCTCTGAGGGCAGAAGTCGTGGCTTTTGTGTCCCTTCGTTGTAGCTCCAAGGCTGGGCACACAGGGAAGGAGGGGGGGGACGGCGACAGTGCAGTGAGCCGGGGGCCCTGAGCACCCGAACTCAGGTCCTCTGGTTCAGGTCCCTACTAGGCAAATGGCCCTGGGCTGGGTCCAGGGAATTGCCAGACCTTGGTGCCAAACCACAGCTGGGAATGCCAGCAGAGCTAATGAGTCCAGGGTAAGCCTGGAGAAGGAGGAAGGCTCCTGCCAATGGAGGCAACTGCCAGAAGCTGCTGGGACCCCCAGTCAGCAAGGGGCCGCAGGAGCAGCTGCCAGGCAGGCTACCCCTTTACCACTTCCCTTTTGGCCCCTTAATTCCCAAGATCTCTGGCGTCTCTCCAGACCGAGGCTGCCCTCCCTGCATGCTTCCAGGAGGGCTGAAGGGCTGGGCTCCCAGGCCTGTGCAATCCATGAAGCCCTCCTGTCTTTTCCACATTAAGATGACTCCCTCAGACCTGGATGTGGCTGAACGGCTCCTATCGTCCATGCATGCTGTGGTCGAGGGTCTCTGTTCTCAAATGTGATGGTTTGAAAAACTGGGTGATGCACACCGAAGTGTAGAAATCGGGGTCTCTGTTCAGCACATATGAGGTGGAACCTGAGAATTTGGCACATCCACCGAGTTCCTCACTGAGGCTCGTGCTGCTGGCCAGGGCTGGGTACCACTGCCTGAGAACCACTGCTTTAAGGCTTCGGTCTGTCCTCCGCAGTCTCAGCATGAACCCTCCTCCTGCCGGGTAGGAGGTGGGGGAGGGCAGGGGGAGAGGTGTCTGCTGCCTTCTCTGCACAAGTCCCGAGAAACATTCAGATCCTGGTGACTTTGACAGTGGCAGTCGGAAGTTCACACTCCAACTGCCTTTGGCCAAAGGGCACGGCAAGACTTACACGGGGAAGAGGAGATACAGTATCTTGCCTCCATCGTATCATAAAGAGAGGATATAAACAGATCAAAGCTGGAGAGAGTGTCTGCGTATAAAAATAAGTAAGTAGTTTCATGAAAGAAATTATCAGAACTCACTGTCCTGTTTTAACTGTACTTAATTTTGATTTTGGAAGTGACCCATGTAAAAAAGACTCCTAAAATTTCATGGGTCAGACAAGATAGCGAGTGCAGTTTTTCTGCCAGTGTTCTAGAATGACTCTTCAGATTCAGCTCTTGCTTAATCCTGCAGTGCAGCTGGCCTTGGAAAAAGGTCCTTGAGGGTTCTTCAATACACTTAACCCTCAAACCAATCTTATGAGGTCGATGTTCTCATTCCCATTTTACAGATGAGGAAACTGAGGCAAAGTAGTTAAATGGTAGATTCAGGATTCCAACACAAGTTGGTTTTTTTTTTTTACTCCAATTTAGACTTTACATTCCCAAGTGAGATTTTTTTCTTTCCTTGCACTGCAGCTGAATATTAAGATTCTCCAGAATAGGGACTTTCCTGGTGGTCCAGTGGTTAAGAATCCACTGCCTGCCAATGCAGGGGACGTGGATTCGATCCTGGATCCAGGAAGGCTCCACATGCCTTGTGAGCCACAACTACTGAGCGAGCCTGTGCTCCACAAGAGAAACCACCTCAACGAGAAGCTCTCGAACCGCAACTGGAGAGTAGCTCCCACTTTTTGCAACTAGAGAAAGCCCACCTGCCACAGTGAAGACCCAGCGCAGTCAAAAATAAAATTAATTAATTAAAAAAATTTCTCGTTGCAGACCCATCAGACTGGATGAAGGCTCAGGCAAGCTCTTCTGCTATTACTCGGAGGTATGAACTCCCTTAACCCCAGCTGGCTCTGCAAGGGGGAATCCAACATATCTGCTGTTAGAAATGACACATTTGGAACCAGATTCCTCTGTAGGTTTATCTGAGCTTAAGACAGGGAAGATTGATCAGGGAGGCTGATCCACTACCATCACTTTTCATTGTTCTTCAGCACCTAGACTTTGTGTGTTTAAACAAGCCAGGTAGATGGCTTCATGTTGGCTCCCAGGGATTAGAGACGCTCCTACATCCTGCTGCCCCCCACCCCCTACCCAGTCCACTCTACCTCAGCCCACTGTAGGACAGTCGATTATTAAGAAAGGAAGTGTCCACATCTCCTGAGGATTTGTGGACAGCCATTTGAACTACGGTGTTGGAGAAGATTCTTGAGAGTCCCTTGGATTGCAAGGAGATCCAGCCAGTCAAGCCTAAAGGAAATCAGTCCTGAATATTCACTGGAAGAACTGATGATGAAGCTGAAACTCCAATACTTTGGCCAACTGATGCAAAGAATTGATTCATTTGAAAAGACCCTAATGCTGGGAAAGATAGAAGGCAGGAGGAGAAGGGGGCGACAGAGGATGAGATGATTGAATGGCATCACTGACTCAATGGACATGAGTTTGAGCAAGCTCTGGGAGTTGGGATGGACAGGGAAGCCTGGTTTGCTGCAGTCCATGGGGTCACAAAGAGTTGGACATGACTGAGCAACTGAACTGAAGTGAATATAAAGAGATCCTGCTGGAAGGGACAGCAATAGTAGCAGACAGAATGCTGTTGTCTCCTGGAATAGTTGCTGGTCTGGATATCATTCCCGGCATAGTTTATCACTCAGTAAAGAATGTAGACAAGGGGTAAGATTGATTATGGATTAGATAGTGACCTCTGGGTTGAGGTAAGGGAGTGCTGCTGGAGGTAGGCATGAGGATGAAGATGGAAGAGGGACATGGAGGGTGATGGGGTTTTGATGGCTGGAGATGACAGAGAGTGGAAACAGCCCAGGTAGGGGATGATGGTGCAAGAGATGGGATGTCAGAGGAAGAATGGTTGTTCCAATGATGGGCTGAGTAGCTCAGGGAACTAGCTGAAAGGTCTAAAGCCAGGGGTGAAAATCTGATCGTGGCTTGGGTTGGCTGGGGAAGGGACAGGTTGCCTAGGGGAGGCACTGCTTTGTGGTCACCCACGCCTGATCCCAGAGGCACCAGCTGGAATGATACCCAGACCAACTGTGTTCCAGGAGACAACCGCGTTCTGTCTGCTTCTTGACTGGTGTCCCTTCCAGCAGGGTGTGTTCACAGGGCCATCTACAAAACCTTCATCAGGGTATTTACTAAACCTGTTTCAACAGCCCAGCTGGGAGGTCCTTCCTGGCTGAGATTTAGTCAACCTGTTTCCCTAGGAGGCCTCTTTTCCCACCACAAACAGATGGGTGCTGATGTCAGCAGTGGGTGAAGCCGTTAGTCAGCACCAGAGGGGCTCGTGCTGAGGGGCCAACGGAAGGAAAGGCGCCGCTGGACATGGCCTCCTCTAACCCCTACCCCAGTGAGGGAGGCAAGGCAAGAGGCCACCCAGGAGGCCCTGCCAGGTTCGTGTACAACCTTGGGTGGCCTGAGGCACAAGCTTAGCCTCAGAGAACCCTGGATGTGGGAAGTGGCTGCTGCTGCTGCTGCTAAGTCACTTCAGCCGTGTCCAACTCTGTGTGACCCCATAGACGGCAGCCCACCAGGCTCCCCCATCCCTAGGATTCTCCAGGCAAGAACACGAGTTGGTTGCCATTTCCTTCTCCAATGCCTGAAAATGAAAAGTGAAAGTGAAGTCGATTCGCTCAGTCGTGTCCGACTCTTAGTGACCGCATGGACTGCAGCCTACCAGGCTCCTCCGTTCATGGGATTTTCCAGGCAAGAGTACTGGAGTGGGGTGCCATTGCCTTATTCCTGTGGGAAATGGAAGGGTCCTTTGAGACCCATCTGGTTTAAGGCTATGCAGAGAAGAGAGAGGTGTTCTGATTCCCATTTCCCAGATGAGGACATGGAAGCCTTGGGAGGGAGAGAGCTGCACCCAGGGACCCGTGGAGGGGCAGCAGTAGAACCCAGCTCAGCACCTCCAGCTCTGGATGGCTGCAACCGCATCTGCATCTGTGCACGTGTGGGATACTGTTTGGGGCAGTGGTCTCAGAGGGGCTGGTATCGGACTGAGCCAGGTTCCCCCCTGGGTCTGCCATTCCCTTGGGGGAGGGTGTGACTTGGAGCCTCTGTCTCTTCTTTGGTGACATTGGCAGGCGGGTTCTTCACCACTGAGCCACTGGGGAAGGCCCTCTTCTGTGACATTTGTGGTGTGCTTAGTCACTCAGACGTGTCCGAATCTTTGTGACCCCATGGACTGTAGCCCACCAGGCTCCTCTGTCCATGGCATTTCCCAGGCAAGACTACTGGAGTGGGTTTCCATTTCCTTCTCCAGGGTATCTACCCCACCCAGGGACTGAACCCACGACTTCTGTGTCTCCTGCATTGGTAGGTGAATTCTTTACCACTGAGCCACCTGGGAAGCCCACAGGAGTGTTCAAAAATTCCTCCTCCGGTGAGAGGAGAGTTAAATGGGATGGGCAAAAGTAAAGCTCCCCGTGAATGTTAGCCTTCTTCCCCCTAAATCATTAGTTCCAGTGGGGGTTCTCTGTGTACTTCAGTGTGGGCTTGTGTGTGAGAGCACATGTGTGTGTGTGTGCGTGTGATATCTGCAGATCTTGGCCAGGCGGCCACAGCGAGGGGAAGTCACAGTGTTCAGGGATCTGGGAGTCTTTAGGGGCTGAAGCTTCTAGGACTGGTGTGAGGGGGTGCTGCTGACAGGAGGAGGCACTCCAGGACATCCACTCCCCGAGCTGCTGCCAACCCTGAAGGCTCAGGGGACAGGGCAGGCGGTCTCGGGTGGGGGCAGCTCCTCTTAGGGAGCAGCTCCACCGTCAGGAGTCAGTCATGAGGAGGTCCCTGTGGGCGTTCATAGCGCAGCCCAGCCCAGAGTGTCTGACTAGGGCTTAGAGAACGGGCTTGAGGGCACCAGAAGAGGAGAGAAGAAGCATGGCTGACCCTCAGGCCTCTAGCAAATTCCACCTTCCTTGCCCCCCAAAGCGATCTTGCCCCAGCCTGAATCATCCTCACTCTAGTCTGAATGAGAGTCCTGTCATTTGTGCTAATTGTTGACATTTGCACAGCACGAAATCCCAGGAGCTTGGGGACCCAGAATGCACAGCCACTCTTCCACATGCTGATTTTATGACATCAGCAGAACTGGAGCCTGGGGAGCGGCTGGGGGCAGAGGACAGTGGCCTTCAGCACTGATTCTAAGCTGCCTGTAGTGTCCCCATTGCATTCACAGAGGCATGATGTGCTGGAGTCCTGGAAGGTCAAAACTGAGGGTCAGACCTCGATGGCCTTCCAGTCCAACTGCCTGGCTTTATACAGAAGGAGACTGAGGCTCTGGTTAGTGGCAGTGTAGGATCACAACCTCACCCCGCCTCTTCCATATTCATCCTTTGACTTCATATGCATGAAGCACCCTTTTGGTGACCATCCTTCATACACACCCAGCCTCCCCTTCCTGCAGTACCTCCAGCTTTATTTTGCTTCCTGGCACTACCTGACATTATACATGGATGCTGTTTCTCTTCTGTCCCCTTCCCCCATTAGAATGAAGCTCCAAAGGGGCAAGAATTCTTCCCCCGTTTCATTAATTGCCATATTGTCGCATCTAGAACATGTAGTTGCTCAGAAAGGAATTGTGGGATTCATTCACTCATTTGTTCATTTATTCATCTGTTGGCTACTTCTCAGCTGGGTCTTCTGCATTGCAGACAGTGATAGCACAGAGAGGTGTCAGACCCAGCTTCTGTCCCACAGAGCAGGTGGCTTCAGACTCTTTTCTCCTGGCTCCAGATGCCTGAAGATGGGAGGGAGCATGTTGCTAAGGTACCCTGGAAGGAACTCTGGAAGGTCCCCTCAAGCAGGGAGGGGCTGGGGCTTGGGGATAAGAACCCTTCTTAGGAAGCTGATCAGGTCCCAGAGCAGCCTCCAAGGCACAGGGTGGACCAGAGGTGCAGACACAGGTAGCCTATGACCAGAGGGAGAGGGAAAGGAATGTAGTGACCCACAGGGGCTGGGGGGGAGGGAGCAGGGATGGGGATCCTGGGAAGACAGGGCAAACAGGGCGCTGCGGAGGGGCTGGGCCCTGGGTGTGTGTTGGGTGGGGTGGAGGAGAANTTTTTTTTTTTGTTAATTGCTGCTGTGGTAGTCTTATTTTTACTTATTTTTTCAGAGTTTTAGTAAAAGTTGTAATAGAGGGTCAGAATGCTAACAAGCATCTTCCAGCATAACAAGGAAAAGGCAGCATGAATTCTTTCAGTTAGAATGGCATAATGTAGTAGTTTTAAGACCATACTTTTGAGACCTGTCCTCAAAAGGCTCATGGGGTTAAAAAAAAAAAAGAAAAGATTGTGGAAAATACCATAACACCTTCTGGTGAGTTCAGTGCACAGAGTGGGTGCCAAGGATTTCTGGGATAAAAGGGTGTGTGACCATTTTCAGAGAAGACCTTGCAAGAAAGTTAGGGAGTTTCTCTCTCATTTCTGACCACCAGTAAGCTAAACATGTATGGTCTTATTGCAAGAATTGTATAAAAACTTAGCTGTGTAACCTTCCCAAAGCATTTTCATGTGCTTGGCAAGGTAGGAGAATTCCGGCAAACACACTGGAGGTTAGCTTTGAGCAAAGCAGTGTAAAGCAAAGCATAATTACAGTATTAAATGAAGCAAAGTAAAAGAATGCACATAAAAATGCCGTCTTGGTACAGTGCTGGGGAAGGAACAATGCATGACAGCCATTATTATTAATAACTTACCAATTTCTATAAACAATCATTCTGAAAAGCACAACTCAGGCAGCGCAGGTCAACTTTGTTTAAACTGTGGCCCCATGCTCTGCCCCACTCTCCCCTGCCTTGTTCCATCCGCCAGGAACCTAGTCTGCAGTTGGCATACGGAAACAACAGGGGGTGTGTGTGTTTATTTTCCCAATATTAAATCACAATATTGATTATGCTTTAGCATACGGCACATTTCTCTCTCCCCCAGCTCCCTCCCTGGTCAAGAATCTGGCGTGAAGTGTTCAGTCATTTTGAGGACCTTGCTGAAGGCAGGAAGCCCGGATGGTTTGCTTCCCCGCTCCCCATTCCCCGGCTCACTGCCATTGGCTTGCTTCTAGAAGCTTATATAACCTTTCTTTATTTAAGGCTTCTATTCTTCAATCTGAGGGTGAATGGACTTCCGGGCCTGCCTGTGGGGCAGGAGCTGGAGGTGTTATGCTTCTCCAGCAGGGAGAGAGGGCTGGACTGAGTTCCAGGAGCTTCTGGAGGCCATGCCCTCCCTGGGCTGTCCTGGGACAGCAGACCCTCCCATGGGGAGGGCAGGAGGTGACCTTCCATTCCCCTGCCTGGGCTGCAGGCCACCTGGTCTCAGCCTTCTTAGATACCGCCAGGAAGCTTTTTCTTTTATCCCAGTTAAATTTCACCTTGTTGAGTTCAGGCCAGTGTTTCCGGGGAGGCATGGGGTTTCAGGCTGGCTGGGGACTTTCCCAGCCCTCTGGACACCCCATACCTCTGGAGCTCCCCTTCCCACAGGATTGCTCCATCTCATTCATGCAATCAGCAGGCATTCCTTGCACACCCATTAGGTACCCCGTACAGTGGGTTTCCGTGGTGGAGGGCTGGTTCACAGGGTAGACAGGTGATATGCACAGGGGTGAATCATTTCTCTCTAGGGTGGTATAATAACTACCTCATGCCAGAGGATTAAGGAGGCATAGGAGGGGTACCTGACTCACTCTTGGGGGGCATGTGGAAGGCAAGGAAGTCTCCATGAAGGAGGTAACGGTTTATCTGAATCTAAAATTATGAGAAGGGGAAGAGGGGATATATGTAAACATATAAGTGATCACTTTGCTGTTCAGCAGAAACTGACACAGCACTGTAAAAGCAACTGCACTCCTGTTGCTGTTCAGTCGCTAAGTCGTGTCCAGCTCTTTGCAACCCCAGGAACTGCAGCCCACCAGGCTTCTCTATCACCGTGTCCCTAAGTTTGCTCAAACTTATGTTCACTGAATCAGTGGTGAGAAAGGAGTGGACTAGGGGTTATTTAGGCAGAGAGAGTACTCTGAATGTGAGTCTGGAGGCTGGAAGCTGCATGGCCAGAACTGGTTTAGAAGTCACTTTCTAGACATCAGAGCATGAGGTTCGAAGCAGAGAGGAGATGGGGCTGAGTCTCGAGAGGCCTGCAGGGGTGAGCTCACAGGAGAGTGTGGGGAGCTAGGGCCTTACCCTGTGGATGCCGGGGAACCACGGACGTTTAAGCTAGAAGGGAGTGAGCTGGTTAGGTCTGCTGACTTGACACGGTCCATTAACAGCAGCACCTAGTGTATCCCAGGGCACCAAGGAGCCTGGAGGGCTACAGTCCATGGCGTCACAAAAGAGTCGGGCTTGACTTAGCAACTAAACAACAATGTATCTTTCCTGCACTTGTGGGGCCCCTGCTTCTTAACAGAGAGCTCTGGGAAGGCAGGCTGTCATGAGAACTGGTGTCATGAGCCACTCAACTGCAAAAGGTGGGGAAAAGAGAAGACCCTCAAGCCAGAAGGACCTGAGGTTGAATCCCTCACTGAGTTCTGGCAAGATATCGAAACTGCCTGAGCCTCAGCGGCTACATCTATAGAATGAAAAGAAGTGAAAGTGTTAGTCACTCAGTTGTGTCTGACTCTTTGCAACCCCTTGGACTGTAGCCCACCAGGCTCCTCTGTCCTTGGGATTCTT
This sequence comes from Neotragus pygmaeus, assembly GCA_006410875.1. NCBI lineage: Eukaryota > Metazoa > Chordata > Mammalia > Artiodactyla > Bovidae > Neotragus > Neotragus pygmaeus. Next base: position 322,016 of record SJYV01004357.1, on the reverse strand, counting down.
CAGGCAAAAACACTGGAGTGGGAAGC
>SJYV01004357.1:281479-320842 GCA_006410875.1 Neotragus pygmaeus | reverse complement strand
TTTTTTTTTTGTTAATTGCTGCTGTGGTAGTCTTATTTTTACTTATTTTTTCAGAGTTTTAGTAAAAGTTGTAATAGAGGGTCAGAATGCTAACAAGCATCTTCCAGCATAACAAGGAAAAGGCAGCGTGAATTCTTTCAGTTAGAATGGCATAATGTAGTAGTTTTAAGACCATACTTTTGAGACCTGTCCTCAAAAGGCTCATGGGGTTAAAAAAAAAAAAGAAAAGATTGTGGAAAATACCATAACACCTTCTGGTGAGTTCAGTGCACAGAGTGGGTGCCAAGGATTTCTGGGATAAAAGGGTGTGTGACCATTTTCAGAGAAGACCTTGCAAGAAAGTTAGGGAGTTTCTCTCTCATTTCTGACCACCAGTAAGCTAAACATGTATGGTCTTATTGCAAGAATTGTATAAAAACTTAGCTGTGTAACCTTCCCAAAGCATTTTCATGTGCTTGGCAAGGTAGGAGAATTCCGGCAAACACACTGGAGGTTAGCTTTGAGCAAAGCAGTGTAAAGCAAAGCATAATTACAGTATTAAATGAAGCAAAGTAAAAGAATGCACATAAAAATGCCGTCTTGGTACAGTGCTGGGGAAGGAACAATGCATGACAGCCATTATTATTAATAACTTACCAATTTCTATAAACAATCATTCTGAAAAGCACAACTCAGGCAGCGCAGGTCAACTTTGTTTAAACTGTGGCCCCATGCTCTGCCCCACTCTCCCCTGCCTTGTTCCATCCGCCAGGAACCTAGTCTGCAGTTGGCATACGGAAACAACAGGGGGTGTGTGTGTTTATTTTCCCAATATTAAATCACAATATTGATTATGCTTTAGCATACGGCACATTTCTCTCTCCCCCAGCTCCCTCCCTGGTCAAGAATCTGGCGTGAAGTGTTCAGTCATTTTGAGGACCTTGCTGAAGGCAGGAAGCCCGGATGGTTTGCTTCCCCGCTCCCCATTCCCCGGCTCACTGCCATTGGCTTGCTTCTAGAAGCTTATATAACCTTTCTTTATTTAAGGCTTCTATTCTTCAATCTGAGGGTGAATGGACTTCCGGGCCTGCCTGTGGGGCAGGAGCTGGAGGTGTTATGCTTCTCCAGCAGGGAGAGAGGGCTGGACTGAGTTCCAGGAGCTTCTGGAGGCCATGCCCTCCCTGGGCTGTCCTGGGACAGCAGACCCTCCCATGGGGAGGGCAGGAGGTGACCTTCCATTCCCCTGCCTGGGCTGCAGGCCACCTGGTCTCAGCCTTCTTAGATACCGCCAGGAAGCTTTTTCTTTTATCCCAGTTAAATTTCACCTTGTTGAGTTCAGGCCAGTGTTTCCGGGGAGGCATGGGGTTTCAGGCTGGCTGGGGACTTTCCCAGCCCTCTGGACACCCCATACCTCTGGAGCTCCCCTTCCCACAGGATCGCTCCATCTCATTCATGCAATCAGCAGGCATTCCTTGCACACCCATCAGGTACCCCGTACAGTGGGTTTCCGTGGTGGAGGGCTGGTTCACAGGGTAGACAGGTGATATGCACAGGGGTGAATCATTTCTCTCTAGGGTGGTATAATAACTACCTCATGCCAGAGGATTAAGGAGGCATAGGAGGGGTACCTGACTCACTCTTGGGGGGCATGTGGAAGGCAAGGAAGTCTCCATGAAGGAGGTAACGGTTTATCTGAATCTAAAATTATGAGAAGGGGAAGAGGGGATATATGTAAACATATAAGTGATCACTTTGCTGTTCAGCAGAAACTGACACAGCACTGTAAAAGCAACTGCACTCCTGTTGCTGTTCAGTCGCTAAGTCGTGTCCAGCTCTTTGCAACCCCAGGAACTGCAGCCCACCAGGCTTCTCTATCACCGTGTCCCTAAGTTTGCTCAAACTTATGTTCACTGAATCAGTGGTGAGAAAGGAGTGGACTAGGGGTTATTTAGGCAGAGAGAGTACTCTGAATGTGAGTCTGGAGGCTGGAAGCTGCATGGCCAGAACTGGTTTAGAAGTCACTTTCTAGACATCAGAGCATGAGGTTCGAAGCAGAGAGGAGATGGGGCTGAGTCTCGAGAGGCCTGCAGGGGTGAGCTCACAGGAGAGTGTGGGGAGCTAGGGCCTTACCCTGTGGATGCCGGGGAACCACGGACGTTTAAGCTAGAAGGGAGTGAGCTGGTTAGGTCTGCTGACTTGACACGGTCCATTAACAGCAGCACCTAGTGTATCCCAGGGCACCAAGGAGCCTGGAGGGCTACAGTCCATGGCGTCACAAAAGAGTCGGGCTTGACTTAGCAACTAAACAACAATGTATCTTTCCTGCACTTGTGGGGCCCCTGCTTCTTAACAGAGAGCTCTGGGAAGGCAGGCTGTCATGAGAACTGGTGTCATGAGCCACTCAACTGCAAAAGGTGGGGAAAAGAGAAGACCCTCAAGCCAGAAGGACCTGAGGTTGAATCCCTCACTGAGTTCTGGCAAGATATCGAAACTGCCTGAGCCTCAGCGGCTACATCTATAGAATGAAAAGAAGTGAAAGTGTTAGTCACTCAGTTGTGTCTGACTCTTTGCAACCCCTTGGACTGTAGCCCACCAGGCTCCTCTGTCCTTGGGATTCTTCAGGCAAAAACACTGGAGTGGGAAGCCATTTCCTCCTCCAGGGGATCTTCTCAACTCAGGGATTGGACCTGAGCCTCCCGCATTGCAGGCAGATTCTTTACCCTCTGAGCCACCAGGGAAGCTGTCTAATACTATAGAACAGGAACCATCTAATACTGATGGCCGTGTGGTAGAGAGAGTTGGGGAGAGCCTAAGCAGGAAACAGTCTGGAAGTGAACCCAGGGGAAGGGTGGCTGAAGTTGATTCCACAGTCAACTTAGCAGGGGGGAGCCTGGTCTCCCAGCCTGGGGTCCTGGCCTCCGTCCCCATAGCTGTCTGATCAGCAGTCTGCAACGTTCCTCCCTGAGTGAGGTCTGACAACAGCCCTGGGGAGGTATCCCCACTGTAAACAGTGGGTCCCTGCACTTCTGATCTGGCGCCTCAGCCCTGGGTGCCCTGTGGCCCCTGGGCCTCTGGCTCCAGAGCATCGGTGGAAAAGAAAGATCTGCCCAGCTTCCTGCAGGCCTCGTGGTTGTGCAAGGCTGTCTGATTCCAAACAAACTGCAAAACCTACTGCCTATCAGGCATTCTGGCCAGCAGGTGGCCAGGCAGCCACTTCTAGGGACAGCCAGGGCCTGGGTCACAGGCCACGCCAGCCCGACCAGGGGTGAACCTAGACTCCTGGGGTCTGGGCCTGGCATGGTTGGGTTGCTGGCGAAATGGAAAGATCCCTGGACAGGGAGTCAGGCAGGGGTCCTAGTTCCTAGTCCTAGTTCCCCCCACCAATTCGCTGTGTGACGCAGGGCAAGTTCCTTGCCTTCTCTGGGCCTTAGTTGTCTCGGCTGAGCCCGAGGAGTTTGGTGGCGATGATCCCACAGGGTGCCTTCCATCCTGGTGTTCTGGGAGTCTGAGTTCTTGTGCCCCAGAGATTGGACAGCGTCTCCCCAGATTCTGGATGAGAGCCATACCCACCCCTCTCCATTCATTCAGTATCAGCTCCAACTCCAACCACAGGTAAGAGAAGAACTCTGACTGCAGCCCGTGTAAGAGCAAGGCAATTTTCTTGGAAGTTTCCTGGTGCTGCTTCATTCATTATTTAATTCACTCTTGTATTCAATGAAATGGAAACATTTAAAAAAATCATTCATTCATTTGGTTAACAATTATTAAGGGACACCTACTAGGTGGCAGGTGCTGTGCTCGGATCTGGGAGTCACTGGTGAGCTAGATGGACAGGGTCCTAGTTTACTGGAGCTCACAGGCCCGCCCAGTCCGAGTTTCCTGAGAAGCGGCAACAGCAGGCCTACAAGTCGTGTCTGGAGAGTAAGCCACGAGAACCCCAGTCCCTGGTAGGACTTCATCCACTCCCACCATGCAGAGCCCTGTCCTCAACATTGAAGGGAAGTGCATGCCAAGACACTTCAGTCGTGTCTGATTCTTTGTGACCCTATGGACTGTAGCCCATCAGGGTCTTCTGCCCCTGGGATTCTCCCAGCAAGAATACTGGAGTGGGTTGCCATTGCCCTCCTCTGGGGGATCTTCCAGACCCAGGGATTGAACCCACATCTCTTATGTCTCCTGCATTGGCAGGCATGTTCTTTACCACTGGTGCCACCTGGGAAGCCCCTGAGGATAAGCAGAGGAAAATAGATCCTGCCCCCAAGAAGCCCTCATGTGGACAGGTACCCAGTCCCTTCCTCTGGAGCTGGTTGGGGAACCAGCCACCACCTCAGGGACTCACAGAAGCCTTGTGTCAGCAGGCGCAAAGCTGGGCCCTGCCCTGAGCATCCTGAGGAACAGCCTGCAAGGACTGGGACCATTTCCTCTTGGGCCTCTTGCCTGGCATACGGGCTAACATAATATTTGGTGAGATGGGGTCTTCCCCAAAATCAGAGGAGACAGATTCAGAGGTGTGTCTTTATTAGCAGTTACCTGCTTTAACTCACCTGCTAGATAGTTCTTGGGGATGCCGGGAGAGACTGGAGGCGCAGCCAGGAGGGACTCAGGGATGAATGATGACGGAGGTGCCTGCCGAGGGGAAGGAGGCCGCGCAGCGGCTCCTACCACCTTATGCAAGAGGGGAAACAAAAGGGCTTTCTGGGAGGCATTAGAAGATGAAGTGGCTGGGTCCGGGGCAAACTCAGCAAGCCCCTGGGGCCCTGAGTTAGCAGTAGCAACTGAAAGCGGGGATTACAGCTCCTGGCCCCCCTCACAGAGGCACCACCCCCTGGTCCCCGCCTGGGCCTCCTCACGCAGCTAATCTGCTGCCTTGCCCGAGCTCCTGCAAGGGGCCTGGTGAGGGGCTGGTCCCTTCCACTTAGAGGGGAACAGAGCCTTCCTAGGGAAGGAGCTGCCTGACCCCTGACCCCTGACCCTGGGGGCACAGGCCCTGAGCAGGCTGGGTGGCCCAATTTGGGGCCAGTCAGACACTTGACTGAGCTCTGAGTTTGAGGGGAAATCACTGCTTCTCTCCAGGCCTCTCCTTCCTGGTGATCAGTGAGAATTAGGGACGTGGACCACTGGCAATCCCAGGGGTCCTTGGGCTGGTTTCAGCAGGCATGAGGGAAGCCTCCTCTTAGTCATGTGGTTCCTGGTGAGCAGGTGTGTCCCCAGCACAGATGGGTCTTTGAATTTTTGGACTGATGGGAGTCTAATTGTTAAATAAAAATGAGAAGCTATTTGAAGTCCCACAGTCTGGTCCCCACTGGTCTTCCCAGTTTTACTTCTTAAAAAAAAAATAATAATTATTATATATATATATATATCTACATATTTACTTATTTAGGCTATGCTGCTTCTTAGTTTTGGCATGTGGGGTCTTTTTTTTTTTTGGCCTAGTTGCGGCATGTGGGCTCTAGTTCCCTGACCAGGGATCAAACCTGAGCCCCCTGCCTTGGGAGCATGAAGTCTTAAACACTGGACCACCAGGAAAATCCCCCAGTTGTACTTCTTAATACCTCCTGTGTTGTAACTGATGTTGCAATAACAGCAAGCTGCAGACACCATGCTGTCTGTGTGTGATGTTCAGAACGCTCCGCAGTTCCCTGTCCTGGCTCACTCGCCATTGCTCAAGGCCCCACGCTGTCAGCACTGCTCCTGCCCCTGCTCACAGCTCTCAGTGCACTAACTCCGTTAACCATCTTCTCTGTGTCTTTCTCCCAAGAGGCTGTTGGCTTCATCTTCTTCTTCTTCCTTTTTTTTTTTTTTTTTTTGATGTGGGCCTTTTTTAAAGTCTTTATTGAGTTTATTACAATATTGTCTCAGTTTTATGGTTTTGGTTTTTTTGGTCACAAGGCATGTGGGATCTTGGCTCCCTGACCGGGCTTGAACCCTGACCGGCTGCATTGGAAGGCAGAATCTTAACCACTGAGCCACCAGGAAAGTCCCACTGCTGGCTCCTTGAGAGCTGGGGTCGAGCTGGCACCTGGGCCACACAGGACCTGAGCCTGCCGGCGACGCCTGGAGACCAGGGCAGCTCACAGGTGCAGGGGAGACGAGAACGGCACAGCAGCGCAGTTGCANTTTTTTTTTTTTTTTTTTTGATGTGGGCCTTTTTTAAAGTCTTTATTGAGTTTATTACAATATTGTCTCAGTTTTATGGTTTTGGTTTTTTTGGTCACAAGGCATGTGGGATCTTGGCTCCCTGACCGGGCTTGAACCCTGACCGGCTGCATTGGAAGGCAGAATCTTAACCACTGAGCCACCAGGAAAGTCCCACTGCTGGCTCCTTGAGAGCTGGGGTCGAGCTGGCACCTGGGCCACACAGGACCTGAGCCTGCCGGCGACGCCTGGAGACCAGGGCAGCTCACAGGTGCAGGGGAGACGAGAACGGCACAGCAGCGCAGTTGCAGAGCTGCCTGGGTGCGGAGGGCGGCAGAGAGACTTACAGGGAGGCAGGAAAGTGTGAGACCGGGGCGGCGGTGCTGGGGTGGCGGGGATCTGTACGTAGAGGCTTCCAGAAGCGAGATCTGCCAGGGCAGAAGAAGCCGGGCAGAAACAGAGCATTCCAGGGGGAGGGAATGCCGGGAAAGGAAGGCAGCTGTGGGCAGGCGCTGGGGCCTGGAGAGAGGGTGGGGGACGTGGCCGGGGAGGTCCGGCTGGGCCTCAGAGGATGTGCGGAGGATTTTAGACCTTATCCAAGGAGTATCCAAGCCATTAAGGGGTTTTAAGCAGTTTGAGGGAGTGAGGTGATGAGATTTGCATTTCTAAAAGATCACTTTCATCGGTGTGGAGAGTGGATTAGGAGGGACAAGAGGTTGTTGCTGTTGAGAGAGGGGATGGAGAGGGGACAAATTGAGAGGTTTAGGATGGGAGCTGACAGAACTCGGAGACTGGATGATTTGGAGGGAGAGGGTGGAGGCTCCAGGCTTCCCACTCACCCGTCGGGCCGGTCAGTGGCCCTGGGCAGCCTGTGAGCCCCTGCGTGCTTGTGGACCCCCGTCGGCCATGGTGCAGGGCTGGGGATGCTGGAGCCAGCCCCCCTCCTCCGAGCAGCCCTGTGGGACAGGAGTGTGGGGCCAGGCTGTCACTGCCCAGCTCCTCCCTGCGGTCAGTGTGCCAGTAAGCCTGCCCTCATGGACGGGGGCTGCAGATTCACACGGACTCAGACCGTCCATATGTGCACGTGTGCCTCAGACTCATAGATATATTCATAGCATAGCATAGCTTGGATGTAGACTTAGAACACTTACCCCAAGACTCAGATTTACAGAGTGGGCCCCCCAGCGTGTACTTGTTGACATGTATAATTAGGTCTATTGATGATAAAAACAAAGCAACCAACATTTAGTGCGTGCTTGATATGGGCCAGATTTCAAACACTTCATATCCCTGGTGGCTCAGACGGTAAAGAACTTGCCTGCATTGCAGGAGACCAGGGTCGATCCCTGGGTCAGGAAGATACTTTGGCGATGGGAATGGCTACCCACTCCAGTATTCTTGCCTGGAGAATTCCAGGGACAGAGGAGCCTGGTGGGCTCACAAAGTGGACTCCATGGAGTCACAAAGAGTTGGACACAACTGAGCGACTAATACTTACATGATAAATCCCATAACGATGTGCAAATATTGCCAGAGCATACTCACAGTACCTGTGTGTTGCTGATCCTACATGTATTCACACGTATGCACGACCTATGCACCTTCAAGCACCTAAACATTATTCAGTGCATACTTTGATATAAAGGTACCCACATTTTTTATAAAGGCATAAGTTTCTGCAGAGAGATTTTCAGTGCACACGCACAGGCACCCTCACACATGCAGTATACACGTTCAGTTCACACGTGTATTTTTTCTCTTTTGTGCCAGATACACAGGTTGTACACACACATCCTCATAGGCAACACAAGTGATACACTCTTGCACATACATCACAGGCTTGTGCACACACGCACACATGTGCAGGACACACAGATACACACTCTTTTCCCTTTTCTCATGCAGGGCAATTTATGACTGGCCAGGCTCATGTCCGGACTTCCCATTAACATTAATGAGGTGATGTCGCTGGGCCGTTCCTAAACGCTTATCCTGCAGAGGCAAGGGTGGGGGTGGCGGCCAGGAGGAGGGGACAGGGAGGCCGTGGTCACAGAGGAACAGCTAATTATCTGGCTGACCAGGGTTTGATTGTTTTTCCCACGGTTCCCCCAACTGTCCCTAATGCAAGGCCAGGTCTGGCTGCACCAGAGGCTGTTGGAGGCAGGAAGCTAGATGAGGGAAGGGGGAGGGGAAGAAGGGAGCAGGAGAAAATGGTGGGGGGTGGGCGGTGACTGACCCCAGATTCAGTATCCTCCTCCCCCTTCCTCAGACATCCCCTTTGCCTGGAGCTGGAATTGTTTCCTGAAGGGATTCAGAATTCCTGAAGTTTGAGTTCCTGGGGGCTTGTCCTCCTCACCATGAACTTTGTATCAGAGTCACATTCAACTTTTTATTTCAGGAACTTTCATTCGCTGACTTAGGGGGCAGAAAAGGAGCCCCGCCCATACATTTCTCCCTTAATGAGGAATGCAGGAGTTACCAAGCACGGTCATCACTGCCTCCTTCCTCCATTCAGTCTTCCCACCGTCACCTCAGTGAAACACCTTTCCCAAGCACGAGTAATGGTGGGCTTCCCGTGAGTTCCTCAGAGGAACAGCTCCCAGGCCTTAAGGGCTAATGCTCAAATCCTGATAGTAATGGGAAACTGCAATAATTTAAATGCAATAAGCACAAATAACCTCTGCACACCTCTTCCCTGCTTGCAAAGGTGTCTTTCGTGTCTTGATTCACACGAGGCTCAGAAGAGTCCTGTGAGGGTTGCAGGGCAGGTGGGTTCCTGCACGCTCGGTCGCTTCAGTTGTGTCCAACTCTTTGCACACTTACGGACTGTAGCCCTCCAGGCTCCTCTGTCCACGGGATTCTCCAGGCAAGAATTCTGGAGTGGGTTGCCATCCCCTCCTCCAGGGGGATCTTCCCGACCCAGGGATCTAACCCTAGTCTCTTGCGTCTCCTGCATTGCAGGCCGGGGGAAACCCGGGGTGGGGCTGGCATGGTTATCCCCATTTCACTGATGTGGAACCTGAGGCCGAGAGAAGAGAGGGTCTCCCATGGTCGCGTGACTGGGGAGGGGCAGGCTGAGGCTTGAATCTTTTAAGCCTCTTCTCTGTGAATCACTACCTGCTCTCTTTCATGTATTTGTGTGGCTCCCCTCGTCCACTCACTCCACCATAAAATGAATTAGTCTTCATGTGCTTCCGGGGCACTTTGTGTTAAATCTCCTGGGAAGCCTGCAACAGAAGACTATCCTGGGGTGGAAGGTGGAGGCCGAAGGTCATATACCCTGACGCTGGGAGAACCTGGGTGGCCAGCTTGTCTCCTCAGGTCATTTCAAGGCCTTCTTGAGCTCAGATGGCACCGAGATGCTGTCTGGAGGCTTAAAGATCAGAGAGCTGGAAGGAGACCTCTAAGAGCCCTGATCTAAACACTGCCTCCAGGCATGTCCACCTCGAGAATTATTAGCTCAGTTTACAAACAAAGAAACTGGCCGAAGTCATTAGGGCAGCCATATTTATTGAACACCTGTTATATTATTAAGCTCTGAACTCAGTACAGGATGTGGTGGGAGGAGTCAGTGGTCATAGCTCTCTAAAGGGCTTAGTGTCTGGTAGGGAAGAAAACCTTTAGGACTTGGGAATCACAGACTCTGGGTCTGAGTTCCAGCTTAGAAAGTCATTTGTTTTCTAATGGCTTTGAAGGAAAGTCACTTTAACCTCCCTGAGCCTCAGTCTTCTCATCTCTAGAATGGGGATGCTCCTGCCCTCCTTCAAGGCCATGGTTACAACTTGATGTGTGCAATGTCTGTCCCAGTGCCCCTCACAAACACAAAGCCCATCTGATGTGTTCTTCCCTCAATTTCCTGCCAGACTCTTCCTGGCCTCACTGTTCCATCTTCCCTCTCTCCCTCCCGCCGGCCACTCCCTCATGACTGACCACCTCTTTTAGAATTGTCTGAACTCTTGGCCCAACTTTGTCAAATCCCTGACCATCCTTGCCCTGTCCTAGCTTGGGTGGGTGCAGGGACCCTCTTATGAGGGATGTTGAACAGCATGGGGGTCACGGGGAGTCAACAGCTCTCCTTGCAGCCTCTACTTTCTCCCTCTGCCACCTGGAGGAGACAGGGAGACCCAAAGACAGCCCCCCCACCCACCAGCTTTTCTGGCTTCCTTAGTCCAGGGCACTGCTTTTTCCAGGAAGACCCCCTTCACCCAGCCAGGGGCTCTTGAAAGCTGATGGGGAACCTGAAGCCCTTTCAATCAGTGTCTTTGAGGGACTGAATCCAGAAAGACAGATGCACAGATCAACTAACTCCGCCTGGGATATCCCAGGGGGAGTGGCTTAAAATCCCCCCAGGGGATGTTTGCTCCCCTCCCAACTGTGGAGGTCAGCCCTATTAGGTGAGAGTGAGGGTGAGCATCTGTGACAGGAGTCTCCTTCGAGCTGAACAGAAAACTGCTGCTGATAAATTTGAGAGGGTCAAGGTCTGTCTGCCAGGGCTCTGCAGAACCTGAGCCTCCTTCCTGTCTCTGTCCAGATGGGGATGAGGATTTCTGAGTACCTGTCCCCACTGTGCCATCACCTTCCACCTTGGCCTTGGGTCTTCTCTCTTGGCCTCAGTCCTCTTTCCTGTAAAATGGGTGAATAACCACCCCCACCACGGCCAACCCTACCCACACTGGTATGTTATGAGCCTCTCATAAGACTACGAATGAGAAACACTTTTATTGTATCTATTTTTTTAAAGACGTTTGATGCAAACCAATTTTAAAGGACAGGGAAGCCTGGCTTGCTGCAGTCCGTGAGGTTGCAAAGAGTTGGACACAACTGAGCAACTAAACAATGACAAAATTTTTAAAGTCTAATGGATTTGTTGCAATATTGCTTCTGTTTTATGCCTTTTTTTTTTTTCCTGGCTATGAGGCAGGTGGAATCGTAACTCCCACCCAGGGATGGAACCCACACCCCCTGCAGGGGAAGGAAGTCTTAGCCACTGGACCACCAGGGAAGTCCTGAGAAACACTTTTAAATGCCTACTCTGCCACTCAGTTAGGGACTTGGACAGAGTTTTGGGGTTCCAGCTGGGCCACTGTTCGTTTTTGGTGGATAAGAGGGCTGCCCATGCTGGGAGGGTGTGCTTCACTTACCTGCCCCTCCTCCAGCCTTAAGTAGTAGAAACACCAGCTAACCAGAGCCAAAGATGCCTCAGAATTCTCTGGGGGCAGCACAATACTGTGGGTCCTGCCGACACCAATCGGAACTACCTGGGGGCTCTGTTCACATTCTCTGGGCTTGGCAGGTCCCTGGGGGCCCGTTCCCTTGGGAAGATAGCCTGGCAGGAATCTGCTAGTGTCCCAGGTTCAGGGCCTATGTGAGGGCACCTGGGGCAAGGGATGAATGGGAGGTGCCTGGAGACAGTGGGTTAGCAGGGGACTTGGCAGGAATGCAAGCAGAGGGAGTGGAGTGTGTGAGTAAACAGTGGCCGGGGCAGAAGGGCACGGGGAGAGCAAAGTGGGAATGTGGATGCGGATACGGGGGGCAGGGCACTGGCTGGAAGTGACTGGTGGTCAGGACCAGGGCTGGGTGATTGGTGCCCGGGCTAGAATTTCACACTGGACTGTGAACTTGTCCCCCGGTACTCAGGCTGTGATTCACCAGCATGAGGAGTGGATGGGGTTGGGATGGGGTACTGGATTCTAGGGTTCCTTCCCTGATCCCTCAACCGGGGCAGGCCTCTGTGTTTTCTCAAAAGTTTCACCTTAACAGCCTGAGATCTTACAGGGCGAGTCGGGCTCTATGCCTGCTATGGACCTTGTGCCGTTTCTACCTAAGGTTAAGGATCTTTTAGGATCAAACCAGTCCGTCCTAAAGGAAATCAATCCTGAATATTCACTGGAAGAACTGAAGCTGAAAGCTCCAATACTTTGGCCCCTTGATGCAAAGAACCAACTCATTGGAAAAGCCCCTGATCCTGGGAAAGTTTGAAGGCAGGAGGAGAAGGGGGCGGCAGAGGATGAGATGGTTAGATAGCATCACCAACTCCATGGACATGCATTTGACTAAACTCCAGGTGATAGTGAAGGACAGGGGAGCGTGGCGTGCTACAGTCCATGGGGTTGCAAAGAGTCAGACACGACTTAGCAACTGAACAACAAAGGATCTCTTCCCAAAAAAGGGCCCTGCGAGCTCACATGTGCTTGTAAAATCAGGGGCTTGGGGTCACGGGTTCAGAAGCCTGTTTGTTCCATTTTGCCTCTTTGCACAACAGCCCAAGGCAAATGGCCTCCCCTCTTTCAGACCTCAGGTCTTTTTATCTGTACAATGGGGATTAAATGACTCCTGCCCACCGCTGCAAGACCTGTGGGGTCAGGGGACTGGTGTGGGCTCTGGAAGACTCTGACAGGACCCCCGAGGCAGTCTTTGTGGGTCAGAGGGTAGGTACTTTAGCGGGACTTGGGGAGGAGGAGGAGGGATGTGGAGCACCTCCTTGGCCTGCTCACTTCACAATGAGCACATGATTTAATGCAGCCTATAAATCCTCTTCCGCCTCAGCTTCTCAGCTACCGCAAAACAGGCTCATAATTCAGTTGTTAACAAGTCTAGGATTAGGGCTGCAGCTGCAAGATGCAGGGGGTGCCTGTGTATGTGTGTTTGTGTGTCTCTGTGTTTGTGCCGAGGGCAGTGCATCTGACCATGGAGACAGTGTCCGTGTGTGTGTCCATTTGTGTGTGTGAGCATGCACCTGGCCATGCAGGAGTGGGGGTGGAGGTGGGGCACGGTGTCCATGGAAGAAGTCCTGGCAGCTGGCTCAAGGGGAGACCTCGTGGCCTCGGGGAGTGTTAAAGTCTTGTCGAGCTGTTCCTGGAACTGTAGACTCTCAGGGTTGGGAGGAACCCCAGGCTTCATCATGCCCCAGAACTTGAGCCACAACAGGCAACTGTGGGGAAAAGGAGAAGAAGGGGGTGTCATTGTAAGTCAGTGACCATTGGCCTTGGTTTTCACATATTGAATTTATTTGAAGCAGAGGTTTCTTCTAAATCTCCTTCATGGATCACAGCCTTGTGTGGCGAAGGGGCTTGCGTAACTCAATGAAGCTACGAGCTATTCAAACCAGTCAATCCTAAAGGAAACCAACCCTGAATATTCATTGGAAGGACTGTTGCTGAAGCTCCGATACTTTGGCCCAGACTTGATGCAAAGAGCCAACTCCTTGGAAAAGACCCTGAAACTGGGAAATATTGAAGGCAGGAGGAGAGGGGGGCGACAGAGAATCAGATGTTTGGATGGTATCACTGATTCAATGGACATGAACTTGAGCAAACTCCAGGAGATAGTGGAGGACAGAGGAGCCTGGCTTGCTGCAGTCCATGAGGTCACAGAGAGTCAGATACAACTTAGTGACTGAAGAACGGTAACAACTACTAAATTCCTGTGACTCTTTTTCAGGTTTTCAGGACCTGAGAATTGGAAAATAGGGGTGGAGAAACCCCTACTCAGAGATGATGNGAGGAGCCTGGCTTGCTGCAGTCCATGAGGTCACAGAGAGTCAGATACAACTTAGTGACTGAAGAACGGTAACAACTACTAAATTCCTGTGACTCTTTTTCAGGTTTTCAGGACCTGAGAATTGGAAAATAGGGGTGGAGAAACCCCTACTCAGAGATGATGAAATGTGGGTGCTGTGGGAGCAGTCTGCACATCCAGGAGCTCTGTCCTCCTGGGTGCAGGCTGGGCTTCACACGCGCCCTCACCAGCAGGATTAACGCTCATGGGGTGGGGGAGCAACGGAGACAAGACTCCTCAGAGCCCCCAACTGCAGCAGCGAGAGGAAGGAATTGAGCTCCCCATGAGCAGCTGGGGTGTGTGTGACCACGAGGCAGGTTACTCAGGCATTCGGAGCGGGCAGCCAGAGAGCCCTGGTTCGAATCCCAGCTTCCCTGATTGTCAGCTATGAGAGGGCAAGTTACTTCATCTGTCTGAGACAGTTAAAGAAGATAGTAATTTAAGAAATGTTTGTCCCATTCCCCCTAAAGGGTCTCAGAGATTTGTAACACACAGAGATGGAGCCTTTCCCAATGGGCTGGCCTGCTTTAAGGCATAGTAGGGCATTTGCCCCAGGGCATATGGGGTGCTTGCACCTGGCATGGGGGGTGTTTGCATGTGGCATGGAGGTGTTTGCCCCTGGGCATGGCGGGATGTCTGTCCTTTGTGCACCGGCTGGATGTTCTTCCCTTGGCTCTAGAACACCCCATACTTTCTGATTCTTTTGGCCATTGCAATGCCATTCCCTGGGCCTCGAAAGCCCTTTCTTAAATACCTGTTTTGGCTGAGGCCCTGAACCCTCAGCTAAGGTATTGCCTCTGAGGGTGAGGACTACCTTTCAAAAGTGCCCGTTTCCCACCCACCTCATGGTAGGCGCTCATTTAAATACTTACAGCATTGAGTTCTAGCACTTCTCTCATTGTCTAAGGGTAAGCTGCTCATGTCACTCTCTCCCCACAATCACCACCTCCTGAGAGCAGGACGACATTCCCCCTAAGCACCTGATGCAGTGGCTGTTTAAATAATGAGTGTCAATTACTTGCAAGAATGAATGAATCCATGGGAGGCAAAGCGGGCAGAAAGAACGTGCTCTGAGAGTTCAGAAGGTGACATTGTTTCCCGTTAGGGNTCCCTGGGTTGGGAAGATCCCCCGGAGGAAGGCATGGCAACCCACTCCAATATTCTTGCCTGAGGAGTGTGGCCGGTGGGCTACAGTCCATGGGGTCACACAGAGTCAGACACGGCTGAAGCCACTTTGCATGTGTGCTCGCATACACATCAATAGCCGTAATTGCTCCAAAGAAACTTAAAGCAGGGCAAAGGGGGTGGAGAGTGGATAGGGGATGGGAGCCTATTTCATGTGGGAAGGGCAGGTTAAGTTTTCTCTGAAAAGGGGACATTGAGCAGAGACCTGAGGGAGAGAATTGTATGGATATATGGGGAAGAGCATTTTAGGCAGCAGAAGCAGTAAGTGCAAAGGCCCCGAGGCAGGTGGATGCCTATTCTAAAGGAATAATGCTGAGGGCAGGGAGGCTGGAGTAGAGGGAGAGGGCAAATGGAGGGACTGAGGTCAGGGAGGTAGTTCATGTGGGGCCTTGTTGCTCATAGTACAGTCATGAGTGAGGTGAGCAGAGGAAGGACATGATCTGACCTAAGTGTAACAGGCTCACTCTGGCTGGTGTACAGAGAACTGACTATAAGGGACAAGTGAGGTAGAAGCAGACCGGGTGGGAGGTGATGGTGGCTCGCACAGGGTGTGGCAGTGACCAGGTGAGTAGTAGACGGAAAGTGGTTAGACTCCCTGCCCGGCTACCTCCTAGCTTGTGTGCTGCTGCTGCTGCTGAGTCGCTTCAGTCGTGTCCGACTCTGTGCAACCCCATAGACAGCAGCCCACCAGGCTCTCCCATCCCCAGGATTCTCCAGGCAAGAACACTGGAGTGGGTTGCCGTTTCCTTCTCCAATGCATCTAGCTTGTGTACCTGGACAGATTACTTAACCTCTCTGAGCCTCTATTTTCTATCTGGAAAACAAGTGTGATAATAATGCTCAGCTATTCACTTGTTACTCACCTCACAGACATAGTATAGTGCCTGGCACATATCTGGTACTCACTCAGTGCCAGCTCTTCAGTTCAGTTCAGTTTCTCAGTCATGTCCAACTCTTTGTGACTCCATGGACTGCAGCAGGCCAGGCCTCCCTGTCCATCACCAGCTCCCAGAGCTTGCTCAAACTCATGTCCATTGAGTCGGTGATGCCATCCAACCATCTCATCCTCTGTCGTCCCCTTCTCCTCCTGCCCCCAATCCCTCCCAGCATCAGAGTCTTTTCCAATGAGTCAACTCTTCGCATGAGGTGACCAAAGTACTGGAGTTTCAATTTGAGCACCGTTCCTTCCAAAGGAATCCCAGGGCTGATCTCCTTTAGAATGGACTGGTTGGATCTCCTTGCAGTCCAAGGGACTCTCAAGAGTCTTCTCCAACACCACAGTTCCAAAGCATCAATTCTTCGGCCAACTCTTGCTCATTTTTAAATATTTTGTTTATTTATCTTTCGCTGCACTGGATCTCTGGGGCTGAACGTGGGCTTTCTCTAGCTGCAGCAAGCGAGGGCGACTCTCTGTTTTGGTGCGAGGGCTTCTCACTGAAGTGGCTTTTCTTCTTGTGGAACACGGACTAGGGGTGTGGGCTTCAGTAGTTGTGGTACACAGGCTGAGTTGCACCCTGGCGTGTCTTCCCAGACCAGTGATGGAACCCATGACCTCTGCATTGGCAGGAGGATTCTTAAACGCTGGACCACCAGGGAAGTCCCTCTTAGTCATAATTAACCCCTGGGAAGCACTGCTCTGGGAGCCACATATTCAAGGCAGAATTAACTGAGCCCAGAAAACTCGAGGAGATCCGAGAGGCCAGCTGGATCTGGGGGAGACAGTCTCAGGGCTCAGCTGGGCACTGTCCTCCATTGTCCACCTCAGTTCCCATGGCCCTGGAAGGAAGTGTCCTTCAGTCTCCTGTTTATTTGTTTGCTTTTTACTTACGTTGAAGTTCCAGCTGAGAAATCAGCCCTGCCAGTTAATGGGTCAAACATCCCGCCACCATGGGCGGGCAGCTGCTCCTGCAAAGTCAACATCACCCAAGACAAGGAAGGGGGAGCAGTGGGGAGCCCACAACCCACAGTGCTCCCTGGCAAGCCCGTGACCCTTGGGGATGACTGTCAGAGGTAATGATGGGGAAAAGAATCTAAAGAGGAAACTCAGGTCTGGGGTGGGTGTTGGTGGCTGCAGTGCCTTCAGGACTGACCCTCTGGCTCTGGACAGGCAATAGCTATCCTAGACAAGGGATGGCTCTGGGGAGCAACTGGGGACATTTGCCCTCCCTGGGGGACATCAGCCTGGAAGACTGAAGGCTTGGTCTTCCCCTGCTGCACCCTTGCATTGACTCACCCCCCTGTTTATTTAAAATACTGAAGTCTGCTGTGTACCAGGGCCTGGGCTTAAAAATTGTTCCTCCCACAAAGAGCATTTCTTTGGGAAAGTGAGAGTCGGATGGTGAAAACGCAGCTTCCGCCCATGGGGAGTCTCCAGGCTCTTACGCCCGAGGGCTGACATTACAAAGAGTTCATCCCTGGCCCTGCAGGCCCCACAGCTCCAGAAGTGGTGTGCAATCTGGGGGCCTGCCCTTATCTCTAGCTCAAAGGGGAGGAGGCCTCTGCCCCTGGCTATGGAGGCTGACCTGCATGAGGTCTTCAAGCCCCTTCCTGGGGCTAATGGCTAATGACCATTCCCCCCTTCCCTGAAGCCTCCCCTAGTGTAAGCAGCCCCTGCTGGGTCTTCATACCACCCCAGGCCTCAGATATCCTTCCAGAAGGTTCTTCTTCCTGCCATAAACTCTGGCACTGCTAATCCAGTCCAGCGCCCAGTGGGATGCCCAGTGCCTGCTTCTGATCCACCCCTGGCTCCCCGAGTTGGGGACGGTGGTGGGAACAGGGCTGAAGGTCGGGGCTGGGGCCAACAGGGCCTGGGAAACTGCAAAGTCTGTGGTGGGTCAGGAGGGCCCAGCTTCTGTTTGTTGACCCTGAATGTGGACAGAGGAGAAAGCATCTCATCGCTTCCCGCGTCTCCTCCCCGGAATGAGTGAGTTCTGCCTGCACCTCCCCCGCTTCCCTGGTCGTCTGTGGCCACGCGTGCCGCCCCCACCCAACCACCCAGGCTCCTCCCCTTCTCATCCACTCCTCCCCAGCCCCCGCAACACTCCCTGGCCACTCTACTTCAGGCCCACTCCAAGTGGGGCTTACATATAAAAATATCCCAGCTTTTTTTGAGCTTGTTATCTACTATTTTTATCAGATGGTCCAAGCAAAGCATGGCTGCAAAAAGGGAAAATCATACAGCTCTGTTTGCCAAGCTCCGTAGAAATAGCAACGGGGTGGGCTATTTTTAACAAGATGAATACCCCTGTCCTCTGAGGTCTCCCCTGGCCCCATACCAGCCTCCTTTGTCTCTTTGCCTGGACAGCAGATTTTAAAACACACCCAGAGTTGCCAAACCACTAAATGCACCCAAGACGGTGACTGAAGTTCTCGGAGCCCAGGAGGACCATGGGGGGTATTTTTTTCCCCTTCCCTCCCCTCCCCTGAAGGAAATCACACTCTTTTGTTTGAAAAGCCTTCCAGGTTGGTTTTCGAGGCCTTTTCCTGGTTGTCCCACTCCCACGGGAACAGCAGAGGTTACTCTGAAACATGTGGTGGTTTGGGTAGAGTGACCCCAGAGGTCTGGCATGGCCCGTGGTGGCTCGTGTGCCAGGCTGTGGCAGGGCAGGGACACGGAAGGAGCCTGCAGAAGCCAGGGCCTCCCGCAGGGGCGGGAGGGGACCGTGGGGGAGGCTGTGAGCTGGGAGGCACCGGGGCTGCACCGGGCCTCTGTCCTTACAGTGGGCTGAGGCACCACTGCCCCTCGGGCTCGGCCATGACAAAGCCAGGCTGGGAAGGGTTTAGGGTTTTCTGAGCTCCTGTTTGCCCAGGAAAGAGTCACACTCACCCATCATTATGGGAAAGCCACCTCTTGCCCCAGAGCTGAGCAGAAGGGGTGAGAATGGTGTTCAGAAGTGGGGAGATTTAGGGAGGGAGGAAGTCACAGCCTCCGTCCAGGCCCCAGCATCCCCTGGTGGACCATGAGGGACCTGACCAGTCTGGCAGTCTGGGGTGTGTGGCTGGCAAGGCAAAAGAAAACAGAAATAAAAGGTAACAGTCACCAATTCACCGAGCACTTTGGGAGTCATTGAATGGAACACTGTATATCACGTGTATTATTGTCCCCCTTCATTTCCACCACTACCCTATTACTGGGGCATACAGAGCATCTCTCTGTCCTAGTGGTTGTGTGTGAAATCCGGAGGAGATCTTGGATTATATGATTATCCCAGGACCCGTCATTCTGGCCAAGGAGACGGGATTCTGTGAGCGGCTATCTCTGGTCCCAGACCTTCCCTATAGCCAGGAGCATGGGGACAACGGTGGGCCATGCTGCCAGAACTACAAGTAACAGGGGTACTAAGCTGCTCCCACCAGGTGCAGATGCAGCTAGAGAGGGGGTTGGAGTTTGGGAAAAGAGACTGGCAGCGCCCCCTGTAGTTAGTGGAGCCAGACGCTGACTCCAGACAGCCCAATCCCATGCCTTCTTACTGACCTCGACCGGAGAGCTATTCTGCTAGAAGTCAGGGCAAAAGGAAAGAGGGGTGGATCTCGGGTGGGAGGAGGTAAAGGAGACCCTGGTGTGACTCTACAGGCCATGCTCTGTCTAGTCTCCAGTCCTTTGCAGAGCTGTTCTTTCTAGTAGAAACACCCTCCCCCAGTCCTGCCTTCTCCATCTCATAAGCCCCAACATGGTTTTCAAGACTCACCTCAACGGCCTTCCTCTGAGAAGACCTCTCCCCTTTGCGGGCAGGACAGGGTCTCTGGAGCCTCTAACTGTCGCCTCTATCTAGCCCTTCAGCTCCAGTGTATGGTGACTGCTGCCACTTGCTTTCCTGGGGAAGGGACCAAGGCCCATTGGTCCTGTTCCCCCAGGCCAGCACAGCATGGGAGTGCAGAAGATGCCTGCTGAGCGGATAGAAGGGAGACAGAGGAACGGGGAGTGAGAAGGGAAATGAGGAGCAAAGAACGGTGGGGGTGGAGGGACAGTGGGTCAGGAGCAATCACAGGCCAGGGCCTGGTGGCTGGTGGGCCACGATAGGAGGGGAGGAGAGGGCTTTGTGATGGGCCCGGACANCATGAGGGACCTGACCAGTCTGGCAGTCTGGGGTGTGTGGCTGGCAAGGCAAAAGAAAACAGAAATAAAAGGTAACAGTCACCAATTCACCGAGCACTTTGGGAGTCATTGAATGGAACACTGTATATCACGTGTATTATTGTCCCCCTTCATTTCCACCACTACCCTATTACTGGGGCATACAGAGCATCTCTCTGTCCTAGTGGTTGTGTGTGAAATCCGGAGGAGATCTTGGATTATATGATTATCCCAGGACCCGTCATTCTGGCCAAGGAGACGGGATTCTGTGAGCGGCTATCTCTGGTCCCAGACCTTCCCTATAGCCAGGAGCATGGGGACAACGGTGGGCCATGCTGCCAGAACTACAAGTAACAGGGGTACTAAGCTGCTCCCACCAGGTGCAGATGCAGCTAGAGAGGGGGTTGGAGTTTGGGAAAAGAGACTGGCAGCGCCCCCTGTAGTTAGTGGAGCCAGACGCTGACTCCAGACAGCCCAATCCCATGCCTTCTTACTGACCTCGACCGGAGAGCTATTCTGCTAGAAGTCAGGGCAAAAGGAAAGAGGGGTGGATCTCGGGTGGGAGGAGGTAAAGGAGACCCTGGTGTGACTCTACAGGCCATGCTCTGTCTAGTCTCCAGTCCTTTGCAGAGCTGTTCTTTCTAGTAGAAACACCCTCCCCCAGTCCTGCCTTCTCCATCTCATAAGCCCCAACATGGTTTTCAAGACTCACCTCAACGGCCTTCCTCTGAGAAGACCTCTCCCCTTTGCGGGCAGGACAGGGTCTTTGGAGCCTCTAACGGTCGCCTCTATCCAGCCCTTCAGCTCCAGTGTATGGTGACTGCTGCCACTTGCTTTCCTGGGGAAGGGACCAAGGCCCATTGGTCCTGTTCCCCCAGGCCAGCACAGCATGGGAGTGCAGAAGATGCCTGCTGAGCGGATAGAAGGGAGACAGAGGAACGGGGAGTGAGAAGGGAAATGAGGAGCAAAGAACGGTGGGGGTGGAGGGACAGTGGGTCAGGAGCAATCACAGGCCAGGGCCTGGTGGCTGGTGGGCCACGATAGGAGGGGAGGAGAGGGCTTTGTGATGGGCCCGGACAGGTGGCTTCCCCTGCCCTGGAGGTTCTGGCGGAACCGCTCTCCGGAGGGGCTGGTGCCGTAAGTGGGGAGAGGCCACCTGCCTGTTTATGCAGTCACATCTGTTGCTAGCCCGCTGTCTGACTGGCACTGCGCTGGGCACAGGGCCCTCTTCTCTGCTGGCTGCCCCGGAAAGGGCGATCAGAGTGACAGGGAGCAGAGCCCTTGAAATCATCTGGAGCCCTGAGGAGACGCAGCTGCCCCTCTCTGGACAGCGGGCACCTCCAGCCTCTCTGCCTGACGCCGTGGCTGGCACGCTGCTCAGAGGACGCTGTGGCTGGGACATGGCTGGAAACCACGAGGCCTGTCAGTCTTGCTGTGCTTCAGTCCTGTCCCTGAGGGAAACTCTGAGAGGAGGAGCGGGGGTCCCACCCAGGCTAGCGCCCCACCCCAGGGAAGGATGGAAACCAGAGGGGAGGGAGTCAGCCGGCGGCAGCTGCCCAGCCTGGCAATGAATCGTCCCAAAGTTTGCTGCCTCGTCTCAATAGCTTCGCTTCTGAAACGGGCTTGTGACAAAGGGTACATTGATGTCCTCCATGGGATGAGGAGGGCCGCTCACAGGTACAGGGGAAGCCCCTTTGGGGAGGCAGCAGGAGGCGGCAGCATGGACCCAGCCATGGAGCAACATTCTCCCCGACTCGGCCTGGTGGGTGTGGCTGGGCTGAAAGGACTCAGACCTGGGTGTATGAGTTGATGGAAGACTTTGGTTGGCTGAGCTGGGGTGGGGGCCCCGGAGAGGGTGGGGCTGAGCTGGTGCAGGCAGAGCGCTCAGCTGTTTGGTTGAGGTTGTGAGATGCAGCTGTCCTTTGTTGGACACTCCCTTCTGCTGGGGTCCTCACGGTCAAGAGGCTCCCCAGGCCTCCTCAAGACCCCATCCCAGGTCGTCTTTGCTTTTAGAGGTTGGGGTCTCCCTGCTGCCTGTCGGGGGCCCCTGTGGCTTCTGGCAAGCTGAGCGGCCTAGGGTGGAGGCCCCTAGAGCTCATGGTTCTGGATTTGATTAGGATTTTGTTTGTTCAAAAGTTACTAGGAACAGTCTTTTTTTGTTGATTCAATTTAATATGCATACGTATGTGCGTATTTGGTTTTCTCCAGCAGAAATCTGGCTCTGCGGAGCTGAAGCTGCGTTGGTTTGTGGCCCCACCTTTAAGCCTGAGGTAATCCGTGTATTTAATCAGTAGACTTTTTATGAGTGTGGGGTGAGCCAGGCAGTGGTCACACATCTGTAGGCCCACGGGCTGTCCTCACTAGATAGCCTGGCTGTGCCCAGCCCTCTGAATGTGAGAGAAGGGTTGGACAAGAAATAGCCCCGAGCCAGCCCTTATTGAGCCCAATAGGGACAAACAAACCATGGCTTGATGGGGTGCCTGCCCTGAGTCTTCAGCCACACCATATTACGGGACGCCCTCCAAACGTCTGCTCACTGCCATGCACAGGGTCCACAGCAGTTTGGCCCATGAGCCCTACAGGCTGAATCATCAAAATATGTGTTTGTACATGTGTGTATGTATGAGCGTCTGTGTGTGTCCGTGCCTTAGTGAAATGGGTATTAAGAATCCTGACTCTGCCACTCACCTGTATGAAGTCAACAATAGTAACTCTATGGCAATTGACTTATCCTCTGCATACAGTACCTTTGTTTCCTCGTCTGTGAAATGGGGACAATGGGAATAACTACTTCATTGGGTTGTTGTGAGGTTAATATGGAAAAACACTTAAGACAGTATTTTGCACACAGTAGGCACTCAGTAAATGTGAGCTGCTGCAACGACAATCACTGTGGTCATCTCAGAAGGTGTCTCAGATCCAGTTCCCCAGAAGCAAATGTTAAGATGGGGACTTCCCTGGTGGTCCAGTGGTGGTTAAGAATCCTCCTTCCAATGCAGGGGATACGGGTTCGATCCCTGGTCAGGAGAACTAAGATCCCGCATGCTTTGGGGAAACTGAGCCTGTGGGCAACAACAAAGACCCAATGCAGTCAAAAAGAAAAAAAAAAGCTTTCCTTTTTATGGCTGAGTAGTATTCCATTGTGTATATGTTGATGTATGGCAGCAAAAATAAAACCAATATTGTAAAGCAATTATCCTTCAATTAAAAATAAATTAATCAAAAAATAGGGGATCACAGCTAAGTGATTTCCTAAAGCAATACTCCCTGGGGACCCAGGTGAGAGACTAAAGGTCACTGGGACAGGAGGGGAAGAGGCCAGCAGGGGTGAAGAGGGTGCTCCTAGCCTGTCCCACAAAGGGACTCTCGAGGTTGTCCCCTTAGAGGTAAGGGAGCTGGGACCTCAAGTCCTGCACCCTAGCCACTGGCGAAGGGCCACTTTGGGGGTAGAAACTTCCAGATACTTCTGGCTCTGCAGGTAAAGCAGCTCCTGTAGCCTGGGGCAGTCACCCAGGGAAGAGTTCCCAGAGAGAAAGGTCACAGAAGGTGAATGAGGTGCCCAGACCCTGCACAGAGCCCTGGGGGAGCCTGGGGGTCCTGAAGGTGGCACCAATGGTGCCCTCCAGAGAGGGCCCTTGTGAGGGGCAAGTGCAGAGCAAGTGCTCAGGGCCTGACCCCGGCCTGCTCTTGGCCCCGTCTTTCCACCTCACCAGCCACAGGCTGCCTCTGATCCAAGGCCAGGGCTACTTCCGGGGTCTGCGAGGCCCCAGCCAGGTTCAGAGCGTCATATATTTATGTAGGACAGTGGCTCCGTCCATGATCAAGGAACCAGTGAGAAGAGCCTGCCTGCTTGGCTGCCCAGAGCACCGTGGGAGAGAGGCAGGCAGCCCTGCCAGCCAGTGCGGGACGCCCTGGATCTGTCCCAGGACGCTGGCGTCAGGAAGGCGGGAGAAGCTGTGAGAGTGTGACAGCCACACGCATCCCCTCAGCCCCTTGTAGGCACATCTGCCACCTCTCTTCTGCCTCCTGCTCCACTCTGCCCCGCCCTGGGCAGCCCTGAACCCCTCTGACGGGCCTGGCGGTAGCTGCCCAAGCCAAAACCTAGTAGTGTTGCCCTGGGGGAACCACCTGCCTGGGTATCAGAGGGAATGTTGGAGAACACGCAGGCCCTGCACACCTGGCTCCTGTGAAAAGCCTAGACCCTCCCAGAAAGCTCCCGTGGCCCGGGGAGGCAGGACGGAGAGGCAGGAAGACCACCTACTGTGGGTGATGCTAGGGGGCCCCACACTAAGGGTAACAAGAATAACCTATTATCACCCACGATGTGTTGAGTCATCACTGTGTTTCAGGTGGAACCCTTTCCAGGAAACATTTTATTCAAAACTCACCATGACTCCATGAGGGCCCTACTCCCAGGTCAGAGAGGTGAAGGTTCAGACCCAAACTCACATAAGTTCCTATCTGTTCTCCCTGCACCTCGCTCGCCCCCTCAGACTGTCGCCAGCACAGCAGCAGAGCAAGTCTGGGGGACAGTTAGCCCCCAAATACCCAGTTAGTCCCCACTCTGGGCCCTGCAGCGGCTTATTGAGAGCAAAAGCCCAGAGCCTCACGTAGGCCTCCACGCCTTGACCTGATCTGGCTTCCCACCACCCCCAACCTTCTCTCCTGCCCCTCATGAGTCCCTTCTAGCTCCACCGGCTGCCTGCTGTTCTTCAAATGGCCATGCAATCTCCAGCCTTGGCGCCCTCGCACGGACTGCTCCCTTGCCCAGCAGGCTCTTCCCCAGCCCCCGTACAGCTCCCTCTCACTCACTTCATGTCTCTGCTCCTGAGACCCCCAACTTTCTCTATTCCTTTTGTTGTTGTTCAGTCGCTAAGTTGTGTTGACTCTGTGTGATCCCATGGACTGTATAGCATGCCAGGCTCCTCTGTCCTCCACTATCTCCTGGGGTTTGCTCAAATTCATGTTTATTGAGGCCCTTTACTCTGCTTTATCCTCATTATTTTTGGTAGCTTTTCTGTACTGATTCTGTGCCTGTCTCCCTTCACTGAAATGTAAGCTCCACAGTGGCAGTGATTTTGCCTTCAGTTCACTGCTGGATCAGGTCCTCCATCAATGTCATTGATACTTGATAAATGCGCGCCGAATAATTGAATGGCACCAAGACCTGAACTCAAAAGCCCTAAATGGCAGGCACCCTGGGGTTGGAGAGGGTGGCTGCCAAGGTCTGCCGAGCCCTGGTGTCTGTGGCTTTTCTTTCAGCCAGAGGGAACATAGCATCTTCTGGAGAGTTTGACCCCAGGCACAGGCTTCATGGCCCTGCGCAGCCTGCCTTGGGCTCTGCACAGCCTCCTTCTCTGGGCTGTTGACCTTAACCAGTACTGCCCACTTGCTTTCTTTTTTTTTCTTAATTAACTTTTTGGCTGCACTGCGCGGCATTCCGGATCTTAGTTCCAGGACTAGGAATTGAACCCATGCTCCCCTGAAGTGGAAGCGAAGAATCTTAACTGCAGGACCACTGGGAAAGTCCCCCCACTTCCTTCCTCTTAACTCTGAAGCCTAAGGGAAACACTGCCCTTTCTCTTTCAGCTGTGGATTCAAGTCCAAGTTCAGAGGAGCTCAGCAGACACTGAATTCCACACCTACTGTTTCTTTCAAAAGACCTTCTGAATCCTCTGAAGCCTTTGTTCTGCAAAATAATATCTATCAAGCATCGTCTATGGGGTGTGCATGCTAAGTCGATTCAGTCTTGTCCGACTCTTTGCAACCCATGAACTATATATAGCCTGCCAGGCTCCTCTGTCCATGGAATTTTCCAGGCAAGAATACTGGAGTGGTTTGCCATGCCCTCCTCCAAGGGATCTTCCCAACCCAGGCATCGAACCCATGTCTCTTATGTCTCCTGCAGTGGCAAATGGGTTCTTTACCACTAGTACCACCTGGGAAGCCGAGAGGAACCGAATCTCCAGCTCCCTCTGTCTCTTTCGGTCCAACCTGATCCAGGAGGCCATACAATGTATAGCTGAAGCATGAGGGGCTGGATTGCTGGGACAGGGCCCAGAGAAATGCGGGAACAGGAGAGGGAGCCCTGAGAGGTGGCCCCATCCCACCCTACTCCCTTGGATGAGAGGGATGATGTCTTGGAGCAGCTGAGTGGAGAGCCAGCCTTGCAGAGGATGGAGAGCAAGCCAGGCACTTGGTTGGAGGGACACCTGGCAGCCTGTGTCTCCTTCCCCGAGCCCAGTTCTAAGAAAGCCTTTTTCCCTCTCCAGCCCCATCCCCAATCCCCAGCTGCTGACCGCCTGCTGCCCAAACACCCAGTGCCTGCCCAGGGCCTCTCCTCCAGGAGTTCCCTGGAGCTATGGCAGGGGTTTGCTTCCCCCCAGCCCACCAGTGCCCCCCCAGGGGAAAGGCGGGCTGCCTTCTCCTGTGCTTCAGAATCCAGGCCACAAGCTGCCACCTGCTCTTGCCCTGTGTGTACACAGGCTTCCTCATTCCAAGAACTCCGAGATGTTAGGCTTCCGCCCAGGTTTCTCCCTGTCTCTGCTGACTGCTGGTGATGAATCCCGGAAGGGGAAGAGAAACGAAGGCCTCCACCAGGCGAACAAACTGGTGTCGTGACTGTCTTGAGGAGGGACCCTGGGAAGGGCAGCAACTGGGAACAGGCGGACACATAGAGCCCCAGGGCGGGCTCAGACCTCAAAGGGGCTTCGACAGCTGACCAGGAGCTTCCTCTCTGGGCTTTAGACTATTAGAAGGGCTCCTGAGTGGGTGGCAATGGGGTGGGACCCTTAGGACCCATTTCCTTAAGATTCCATGTACCCTGAGATTCACTGGCCTTGGGGATCCCCCCACACATCCTCTATTCCTCCCTGCAGAATGGAGTGGGCCCAGGAACAGGGGTCTCACCTTCAAAGCTGGGCTAGCACTCAGCCAGTTAGTTCCGCTGGAGACCCTCCGGCCCCCTTGCCCCTCAGGCTCTGCTCTGCAGGGAGGGGTATGTTCAAGTTCCACAGGGAAGACCAACCAGCCCAGGAACTTCCAAAGCCCCAGCCCTGACTGATGCACACGCCTTGAGGTGTTACTGTCTTCTCCTTGACTATTGGGCCCCCAGACCAAGGTGACCTCAAGGGACCCATTGTGCCTGGTCTGTGTATGCAGGCCCAGGAATGAGAGCACGTGCACCTCCACCACTTGCTAATTGTGTGACTTCAGTCATGTGACTCTGCCTCTCTGTGCCTCAGTTTCTTCTTCTGTAAAATCGGTAGACTCATAGGCCTGAGTTAACTGGGATAACCCACATAAAGCCCTTCAAACAGCGCCAGGCACCTGGCAGTGCTCAGTAAACATTACCTGCATATCCCTGACACCTCTTAGTGTTCCTTCCTGAGCTGTGAAGGAGTCTGGGGTTGGGGCCAGCTAGGCTTTCTCCCCAAGATGACCTGATCCCGTAGGAAACATGAGAGGAGAAGGGGGCCTGCAGAGCTGCCTCCAGGCCCGTGGAGGTTGTGGCCACTCTGGAAAGCCCCGACTCACCACACTGTTTGGATTGGGTTTCTATTCCCAACCCCGGTGAGAGGCCTGCTATTTATGGGCCCCCCATCCCACCCCCTGGGCAGCCAGACAGTGCGTGGGCTGGGGACCACATGGCTGGCAGCCCGCTCCCCCGCCCGGCCTGGCGCTCTGACCGGGGCACGTTTCGCACGCTGGTCACCCTGCCGGCTGGGCGGTGGATTTCCCAGCTCCGTCTGGTCCCCCAGGAAGGGAGCGGAGATGGAGGGGGTGTGAGGGGTCTCCCACCTCTTCACCCCGCCCTCTGGTTTCCAGACGTCTCCGAGAGGAGGTGGCTTCTCGGGGACACGTCCCTTTCCATTTCCACCCTGACAACGACACCTGCCTCACGTGGTGTCTGCCGTGGTGAAAATGAAGGCTCTGGGGCCAGACGGCCTGGATCCAGCCCCCACTTTGGGTCCTCATCAGATGCGATGCTGGGCTAGTGGACGGGCTTTGGGCCTCAATCTCCTCGCCTGAGGAGCTAGTGCCAGTACCTGCCTCCTAGGGTCATCATGAGGGTTAAAGGAATTGACGCAGGTCAAGTGTTTGGCACTGGTCTGGGCACACAGAAAGCTCTCAGCGAGAGAGTAGCATTGACATACATGGGCTTCCCTGGTGGCTCAACAGTAAGGAACCCCCTGCCGATGGAGGAGATGCAGCTTCCATAGCTGGGTCAGGGAGATCCTCTGGAGAAGGGTACAGCAACCTACTCCAGTATTCTGGCCTGGAGAATCCCATGGACAGAGGAGCCTGCCAGGCTACAGTCCATAGGGACACAGAGTCAGATATGACTGAAGCTACTGAGCACACGCACACTGACACGTATACGCTACCACATGTAAAACAGCTAGCTCCCGGAAAGCAGCTGTATAGCACGTGGAGCTCAGTTCTGCTCTGTGATGACCAAGAGCTGTGGGATGGGGGGAGTGGTAGGAAGGAGGCTCAAGACGGAGGAGATCTATGTGTACCTATAGCTGATTCGTGTTGTCGTACAGCAGATACCAACACGACACTGTAAAGCAAGTATCCTGCAATTCAAAATAAATAAAAATAAAGGCCGGCTCTCAATTAAAGCCAGTACTCTTATTCTTGCAGGGTCTGGTGCAGGATGCCAACCCTGCCTTCATCACCTGGATCCGTTCTCTGCCTAGGCAGGATGGCTGTCCCCTCTGCACACATGGAGAGACTGAGCCCCAAAGGGGAAAAGTGACCTCTTCAAGATTGCACAGCTGGGGGTGGCAGAACCCAGGTCCTCTCGGGGCCCTTCCCAGCCCATCGGCTGTCTCTTGATCTGTAACCACTAGAGCGCTTCCCTGCCCCCGCCCCTCACCAAAGCGAAAATGAGTCCCGCTGGTCAACCCCAGCAAGGGAAGGTGAGGGCCCTGACAGGTGTGCGTGCAGCAGGAGCCTGGCTGAGCCTGTCCCCAGGGCCTGCCTGCCCCTTGGCCGGTGCCTCCAGCCAGCCCACTCAGGACAGTGGCTATTTTTAGCACGTGCTGTTTGCCCGGCGGCGGGAATATTTGCGAAGGGTCAGTCCCGTGGTGTCCCTTGGCTTTCAACTAGAAACAGCTCTCGGAGGTACAGTCGATTGGCGGAGAGCATGAGGCATTGGCGAACCTTTTCCCTTTACAGAATGTGGCTGTTTCTCCTTCCTGTCCACCCTGTTGCCAAGCCCACAGCTTCTGTTCCTGGTTCCCTGCCGCCAAGATGGTGACAGCCTTCCCAGGTCTGATGGGATGAGCAAATTGGGCAAAGTGTGGTTTCCTGGCCCTGGCCGGGCATCTCCCCTCTGCTAATAAACCTGTGGCTAACCATCCATGGCCTCATGCTCCGTGGGTTAGAGCACCATGCCAGCGAGGCCAAGGTCAGGCTCTACGCGGGCCGGCTGGCTTCGCGGGGAGGTGTGTTCTGCCCCATGCCTCAGCCTGCAGCCCTCGCCAGTGCAGCTGGGATGATGGGGTCAGGCCTGGGGGCAGCTGTGAGCCAGCTAGAATGTGGGCATCTCTGAGTCCCCAGCCCCTGAGAGGGCCTCACTGAGCTGGTCCACCTGTCGCCACTGGGCAAGGTATGGAGTAGGGCACTTTCCTCTGTGAAGACTGGCACATATGTTTTGTGGGACTAGAGACTGAGAAAGTGCCAGGCAGACGGGCACACGGCCGCTGAGTCAGTTTTCTGCATCAGCTGGAGAGGCCCTGGAGAGGTGGCAGAGCATGGGGGTTAAGAGAACAGACCATGGAGGTCAAACCCCTGACAGGACACTTGGCCGTGGTGCACCACTCTATGCCTCAGTGTCCCCATCTGTAAAAGGGGAGTGAACAGAGGCATCTCGTGAGGATGAAGTGAGCCGAGGCTTGGCAGCACTTAGAGCTACCGCTGCTACATGAGTATTAGCTCCTGTTACCGCGGTAGTGCCTCAGCTGGGCTTCCCTGGTGGCTCAGATGGTGAAGAATCTGCCTGCAATGTGGGAGACCTAGGTTAAATCCCTGGGTTGGGAAGATCTCCTGGAGAGGGGAATGGCTACCCACTCCAGTATTCTGGCCTGGGAAATTCCATGGACAGAGGAGCCCAGTGGGCTACAGTCTATGGGGTTGCAAAGAGTCGGACCCCACTGAGTAACTAACACTTTCACTCACTGTTCACCTCAACTCTCAACACCAGTTCCGTGGACCCTGTACCCCTCATCTGGCCCTCAGTTTCCCCTCTCCCACTCCTTCCCTTCTACAAGTAAGCTTTCACTGGCCCCACGGCCCTCAAGCTGTTGAAGCCCAGGCACATGGGCAGCCCCTCCTCAGTCCTCTGGGAGGACTCAGGTGGATCCTGCCCCGACCCCTGCCAGAGAGAAGCTCAGTGTCTGGGGAGCAGGTTGGCACCGGGCAGGTGCCCTGCTCTGCTCCTGTGGCTCCTGCCCAGGAGGGCGCGGCCCCTGAGCTCAGGTCTATAAATAAGGTATCTGGGAGGGACGGCTTTAATTTGCACTTTACCTATTGGTGTTTACTTTGCTATTTCCAATACGGCAATTTAATTCTGCAGGGCGCCTGGCTGGGGCTGGGGGGGCACCCGGGCCGTGCAGTTCCCTGACCGCACCAGGAGTGACTCCGGGTCCCTGTGCAGCTCTGGACACAGGTGCTGCCGGGACAGCCAGGGTCTGTGGAGGCCCCGGGTGTGAGCGTGGATTGGGGGCTTGTCGGGACATCGAGACCCCTCGTACCTAGACCCGCGGTCCTCTGGGCTCTGTCCGGCTCCTCCTCGGGACGGCAGTATCAGCATTTCTCTTCCCTCCTGCCCACCTTCCACATCTCCTCCCGCCTTAGGTCAAGGCCTCCCTCTCTGCTGAGATGCCCACCCTCTGACCACCCATCGGGGAGCTCTCTCCAGAGTTCTCTCGTAGATATGCGGCTAATTACGGGACAGTCTTTGAGATTTCTCTCTGCCTTGATAGTTTGCTGTTTTCAATTTTTGTATTTTGTCTCTGCGATGAGACTGTGGGCTCCCTGAGGGCAGGGCTGTGTCTCCCCGAGACTTGGGCTCCTTGAAGGCAGGGACTGTGCTTTCCCCTCAGATTAGGGGTCTTAAAGGCCTTGGTCCTGCTGTACTCCCCTTCGTCAGGGTTGTCCGCCAGGGCTACCCAGAGCACATTTGCCTTTCCCTTCACTGGCCAGAAGGACCACACTAATACTTTTGTGGCCCATAAGCACCTTTGCCTCTGTGGGCCCTTTCCCTCATAAATTTCACTGGCACAAAGACAACTTCGTTGGAATAAAGACAAACCTGTTTGTATTATATACGAAAACCTTTTCTTTGGGTTAAAAGATCATCTTTTTCCTTCTGACCTTAAAATAAAAGTAAACATATTCATGGGTCCTAAGCAATTATAGTCCAAGTTCTTAAAAAAAAAAAAAGAAACAAGAACAAAAACTATAACCAAAAAGAAATGTCTTAAATAATTTTTTAAAGCCTGAATATGCAGATTAAAAGGGTTCATGATATTTCAGAAAGAATTGATTAAAATACAAGCTCTATGGAGATCTTAGAATAATTTTTTTTAAATACAGGAAAAAAGAAAAATTCCTATAAGGTTTTCAGACAGAGAAAATTATTTCAAAAGAAGCGATCAATTTGGTCTCTGGGGAAAAAAAAAATCTTAGGGACCAATCCTGTCCCAGCTATGCCTGGTAGATACACTGGGCCTGGGTGGCGGGACCAGCACAGAGCTCGCCATATCTGGCAGGGATACGTTTCCCATCCCTTAGCTTCTATAAACCTCAGGAAATCCCCACGGGTCAGGGAGGGCCAGAAATCCTATCCCACACCATCAGTACGGCCACGGCTACTGCCACTGGCTGGAGGGCCACAGGGACCCCCCTCGGTGGTGTGGTCCTCCGTGCCAGGCGCTGGGCTGAGCTCACGTCACCCTTGTCTTATCTAATCCTCACAGCCATCCCATGAGGCAGGCACTGCGATTATCTCCCATTTCACAGATAAGGAAAATGAGGCTCAGAGGGGAGAAGTGACGGGTTCAAGGTCACCCAGCCTGTCAGTGACAGGGAGGGAATGGAGGAAGCAGAAGTCTGCCTTCAGAAGTTCTAGGTCTTTCCGCTCCAGAGATGGTGAAGGGTCGGTCAGGCCAGGCGTAGGTCAGGGTCGCCACAGAGATTCCTTCTGACATCTCCAGGCCCGTTAGAAAGGAGGCAAGTATCTGCCCTGGAATTACCAGCCCTCTGCACCCCACCTCTCCCCGGCTTCCAGCCCAGGGCTCTTGGCACTAGACTGGAGCTGCTAGACTTGATTCCGTGGTACAAGAGGGCAGAATTCCTTAGGAGATGCCCTCAGCCTCCCCAGCCCCAGGTCTGCTAGCTTGCTGGCCTCACCCCTGCCCTTCCAGCCACCTGGTAGAAGGCGCTGCCTGGAAGTCCCCTCTGGGTGGGCAGCTGTGGGGCCCAGAGGGCAGAGGTAACCTCGTGGTGTGGAGGGTGAGGGGCTCAGACTGGGGGTTGGGTCTGGAGGAACCCTGGTCAGTGATGGCATGGGGGTGCTTAGGGCTCTGCCCCGAGCTGGGGACCCCTTCTCCTGCTCTACTGACCCATCTCTCCATCATTAAAGTTGTTTTCTTTTTTTCTTATCTTCCCATTTTGCTCTTCATTTCTTGGCCTGTCTTTCCAAAACTCCATCTCTGCTTTATTTTTGACTCATCAGTCTCTTCGCCTTCTGTTTCTGTCCCGTTCCTCTCTCCCTGCTCCCTTCCCCTCCTCCTGCCACCTCCACATCTTCTCCCTCCACTTCTCACCTCCGTGTGTGTCTGGTAGGTTTCCGATGTCCCTCGCTGCTCTCCTGCCCTAATCCCCTGCTTTCCTTCCTCCTCTCTGTCTCTGAGTACTTCTCCACCTCCTCCACCATCCGTCCCCCTGTCTGTCTGTGTCTCTCTTTGTCTTTCTCCCTCTCCCGTTATTTTGAGACAAGACAGTGCCTGACCCAGTGGGGACACAGCAAAGGCGAGAAAACGTGCTTCAAGGGAGCGTCAGGCACTGGCTCCCTGCCGCATTTGGTGGGGCCATCTCCCGGCTCCAGCTGATCAGGTGTGGGTGAGCGGGAGGGGCTTCGTGCCTGAGCTGGGGAAGGAAGGGAAGCAGGAAAGGCCTTTTGTGCAGCCTGGGCTGGTTGGCTTTCAAGCAGCAAGTCTCTCTCCCAAAGCCATCGCTTTGATCCCTGGAGACATAAAAGGGGCCATCTGCATCTGTGTTTCATGCAGGTAGAGGAGCGGGAGCAGGGACAGGGAGAAAGTGGGGAGTGCCACAGACATCCTGGGGCCACATTTGGTCCATCTCTGGGCCTTCTAGGCTGGAGGTCCTCTCCATCAGCGGGCATAGATGATAGCTGACTAACAGGACTCCATTTAAGATCAAATGAGATGATGCGTTTTAACTAAAAAGCCCAGTGAAAGGGCTTTGAGGGGTTTGGTGTGAGCCAGCAGCAAAGCATGCTCTCTAAGTGACTCCCAGGGTTTACTTTAAAAGCTTTCATTTCTTCGTGGTGACTCACCTCCTCCAGGAAGCCTCCTAGATTAGCCTCGGTCCCCTGGGGGTCCCTCCAGTCACTGAACCCCTTCAGCTCTTAGGTACCTGGCTCACCCTCCCTGTCAGAAGGGTCACTGGTCATTTCTATGTCCTCCAAAAGTCAGAGGGTGGCTAAGGACAGGGCCACATCTCTGCTTTCCCTTGTGGCTCCAGGTGGGGTGCACTGCATGTCCTCGATCATAACAATACTGCTCCGTGTTCCTGAGGAGCCTCTGACCTTCAAAGCACTTTGGCAGATGCTACAGCATTTGATCCTCACCCAGCCTCGTGAGGAAGGTGGGGTGTGCCTGTAAAAGGTGCCCCATTTTACAGGTAAAGAAACTGAGGTTCAAAGAGGCTGAGTAATTTGCCCACCCCAAGGTCAGTTAGCAGCAAGTGGGACTGGAAAGAAACCTAGAACCTGTGTGCAATTCCCATTTCATGGATAGGGAGACTGAGGCAGAGGACAATGGAAACAGAGCTTAATTAAGATAAAGTCCAGATTAAGACTGAAGTTTCCAGTCTCTTTTTACACACCATAATGACCAGACTGTCCCCTGACCTCCATGTGGTAGACACATATTTGGGGGACATCTGGCTTTCAGAGAGGGCTTAGAAGTCCCAGGGCTGTGTCCAAGGGGGCCTGCCAGGTGATCAGTGTCGTGGGGGTCCCCAGACGTGCCCCTGTGGTCCTGCCCAGGGGATAGGCCACTCGTCCTGCCCACAGGTGACATGAGCAGAGGATAGGTTGGACAAGGACCCTCATCTGTCTCTCTTCTTCCCTTCATGCCAGGCTGAGTGTGTGGCTCAGCTTTTGGCAGCCAGGATGTGGGAAGCACAAGAGACAAGGAAAGGTTGGTCCCATAGGTGCTTCCCACAGGCTGCATACACCTCTAGCCTCTTTTCAGATGATTTAAGAGGATCTCGCGGTTGGTCTGGAGAAGGCAATGGCAACCCACTCCAGTACTCTTGCCTGGAAAATCCTATGGGCGGAGGAGCCTGGTGGGCTGCAGTCCATGGGGTTGCTAAGAGTTGGACACGACTGAGTGACATCACTTTCACTTTTTACTTTCATGCATTGGAGAAGGAAATGGCAACCCACTCCAGTGTTCTTGCCTGGAGAATCCCAAGGACAGGGAAGCCTGGTGGGCTGCCATCTATGGGGTTGCACAGAGTCGGACACGACTGAAGCGACTTAGCAGTAGCAGCAGCAGCACAGTTGGTCTTAAATCACCTGAAAAGAGTCGGACACAACTGAAGCGACTTAGCAGCAGCAGCACGGTTGGTCTGGGAACTCATCACAATAGATCAACCCCTCTCCAGCCATTTCGGCTCTCAGGATCTCTGAGTTCTGACTCAGAATCCTTGATCTCTGGCTTCTCAGCCCCAGGACTTCGGGATTAGCGTCCCTGCCTGGGTTCTGTGTTTTGTCTACAAAACACACCCTAATCCATTTACCCATTTTATTAATGAGAGAGGCCTGTTTCTGAGATAATCAGAGTTTCCAGTGTTACCTTACCAATAATGTGCCAGCTAAGGGCAGAGATTTGGCATTTGAGTTAGACTGCAACTGTGTAAGAGAAGCAGGTAGAATTTCCAGGTCAGTGTTTGAAATATTGAAAAGAGCTCAAGGGGGCTGTCCTAACCATCATTCAGTTTCCTGAGGGTTTGGGCTCTCAGGCTGGAGAAACTTAGAGGAGTCATGGGACCCTTCTATGGCACACATGGGCTCCAGACACACACACACAGAGGCATGCAGGCATGTTGTGTGAGTGTTGTTAATCTATCAGTCATGTCCGACTCTGCGATCCCATGGACTGTAGCCCACCAGGCTCCTCTGTCCATGGAATTCTCCAGGCAAGAATACTGGAGTGGGTAGCCTTTCCCTTCTTCAGGGGATCTTCCCCACCCAGGGATCGAACCCGGTTCTCCCGCATTGCAGGCAGACACTTTACCGACTGATCCACCAGTGAGTGCAGGCATGCACATGCTGCTGCTGCTGCTGCTAAGTCGCGTCAGTCGTGTCCGACTCTGTGTGACCCCATAGACGGAAGCCCACCAGGCTCCTCTATCCCTGGGATTCTCCAGGCAAGAGTACTGGAGTGGGGTGCCATTGTTTTCTCCCCATGCACGTGCATATACACACAAGTAACACACATGCCCCAAAAGAGCCAGGAGGCTGGGCCTAAGGTGATGAGACTCACTTGCAAGCCAGCCCGTTAGGCTCAGCCTGTCTCCTGGCCGCAAGCATTGTGATTTCTCACTTGGGCCATTCATTTTAAGCCCTTCCCATATGAGCTGTGAGCTGCCTGTAGTGTGGGAACTCCTAAGCTAGTCAGGTGATAAGATCTATGGACTGAAATCACAGGTCCAAGTGGGACAGGACATGCGCTTCGAACGGGAGATCAGAACCAGGGGCCACGTGGAAAGCACATCACAGTGGAGTAGTCTGTGCTGTGGTGGGTACCTTTGGATACTTTCTTGCCAGGATCACTCTTTACGCTCTGGAGTGGTGAGGCGTTCTGGGCTTCTAGCAGCTGACTATCTTCAAGTCTCACCTATTTTTCCTCAAATAGCCCTTGTAAGATTTACTCCCTAATTAGCTTTGGCTTTGGCTGTTACAGGGCTTCCCTGATGGCTCAGATGTTAAAGAATCTGCCTGTGTTGAGAGAGACCTGGGTTCGATCCCTGGCTTGGGAAGATCCCCTGGAGAAGGGAATGGCTACCCAAGTATTCTTGCCTGGAGAATTCCACGGAGAGAGGAGCCTGGTGGGCTACAGTCTATGGGGTCACAAAGACTTGGACACGACTGAGTGACTTTAACTAACTGGGCTGTTACAGTGAGTGTTCATTCCTTAAGGTGGTACCCCAACAGGTGGAGGGGCCTCAATGTGTTCCTGGAGCTGGGGGAAGCTCACTTGAGAGTCAGTGACAGCCACAGATAGTCCTTGAGGTCTGCCGCCCATCAGGAGAGCTGGAGAACTCAGTTTCTGGGAAGACAGTAGGTAAAGGTGGAAAGAGCTGGCAGGTCCAGCCTCCAGCCTGGGACGGAAGACACAACTCATTAATCCAAAATCTGTCGGGAGCTGGTCTTATCCAACTTGTTCATTTTAGAGACCCAGAAATTGCAGTCTGGGGTGGAAAGTGGCCTACCTTGCACCCCAAAGCTGACCACCAGTAGAGGCAGGAGTCGAATGCACAGTCAAATGCATATCTCATGATGTGCAGTCCAGCACCCTCTTCCCTTGACTGAAGCCCTGTGGCTACCAAGTGGCTCTTCTTCCCTCCTGTGAGTGACAGCAGTAGGGGCAGTCTTGGGGGCAGAAAAGGATGGGTATAGGTGAGGGCGGGACTGCTTTGGCCAAACACCTCCTGGCATGTCCCTTCTATCTCGGTCTCAGTTTCCTTATCCATAAAATGGAACACTTAGCCTCTGTGACTGCCAAGGCTCCAAGATGATCCAGACCAAAACATTCTTCCCTGGCCACTGAGGCCACAAGAGATGGGCTGGAGCCAGAGTGAAGCAACTGAAAGCCGTGGTTCCAAGACCAGGAGGCGCCTGCTCCGGGGTTGGCCGGGTGGGGTGGGGGACAGAAAGCAGGGAAGTTAACGCTGTGCCCTTCACCCCAGCTATTTTTACCCTAGAACACTGGACAAGAGGCCTGGCTAAAAATACCAGTGGCCCAAGCCCTGAGCATCATCTCCCCAGAGGGGCCGGGTGGGGTCTGGCAAGGAGTGGGGTGTGGGGACCGGAAGTTTAAAGGGCATTTATCCTTCTTCCCAGGCTGGGGTGCCTTCGGGGTAACTGGGAAGGAGTCTCTTCCCACCAGGGAGCCATTCCCCTCTGATAGCCCAAGAAAAAGCTTGTTTTTGTCATTTTCAGCAATCCCAGCCAGCCCCGTCCATACGCATATGCATTCTTTTTTTTAACCCAATGTAATGAGTCTCCTACAGTTTTGTGTTCTGCTCTTTTTCACTTACTCTTTCACAAACATTTAATGTTGCCACATGGTCTTTGTCTTAGTCCTTCTTAATGGCTACATAATATTCCATTCAAGAGACTTTTCTATTCCCTGATCTCCAGGCATTTGATGTCTTCCAGCTTTCCATTATTATAAATAAAGGTGTCTGGAACATCTTTGTGCATGCGGCTATTTCTTTCTCATTAATTATTTCTGTAAGATAAATGCCCAGGTCTGTAGGCAGGACTGTTTTGTGCTGTTTGATGTGGCTTGCCAAACTGCTTTCCAAAAGTAAATGGAGGAGGTTTAATGTAAGGATACATCCGCACTAGGAGCCAAGTACAGTCAAGCTTCAGCGAAACCAGAGCTGGAAGTCAATAGGAGCTAAAACAGCCGCCTCCAGCTCCAGGGGGCCTGCCTTGTTCCAGCTTCTCTGTTCTCTCAACTCTGTCTCTCTCTTTCCTGAGTTTTTTAAAATTTTGTTCTAGAAAGCTATCAGCTCTGAGCACGTATCACTTTGTAACTCACTGCTCACATGTTCTGAGTGCTTACTTTGTCCCAGGTATTGTACCAACTGCCTGTAACAATTATCTTAATTTTCACAACCACCTTCTGGGGTAGGAATTATGATTAATCCTGTTTTACAGGTAAAGAAACCAAAGTCTGGAAAGACTAAGTAACTTGTTCAAAGATGTAGTCAGTAACTAGTGGGGCCAGATCCCACCTCTCTGGCTTGCCTCACTGCAAACGTACTCAGAACCACATCTGGGTTTCCCTGGGGACACAGAGGCCCCACATCCATCACCAATGGCCTATGGTTTCTGTGTCTCTGAGTTCAAATTCTGAAGAGGGAGGATCTGATTGGCTCAGGTCAGCCTTTGGGTTGGAACCCTAGAATCAAGGTCCAATTTCCTATGAAGGGAGTGGGGTTAGACAGGAGGAGTCTGGGCCTTGAGGGCAGGTGGACAGACCACCCTGATGTCCCAGTATTGGAGTTTGCTAAAAAAATATTTAAAAGTAGTACAGGGCACTTCCCTGGTAGTCCAGAGGCTAAGACTCCATGCTCCCAAAGCAGGGGGCGCCAGTTAGATCGATCTCTGGTCAGAAAGCTAGATCCCACGTTCTGCAACTAAGACCTGTTGCGGACAAATAAATGTGTGTGTGTGTGTGAAGTCACTTGGTTTTATCCGACTCTTTGCAACTCCATGGACTCTAGCCTGCCAGGCTCCTCTGTCCATGGGATTCTCCGGGCAAGAATACTGGAGGGGGTTGCCAGGCCCTCCTCCAGGAGACCTTTCTGACCCAGGGATCAGATCTGCATCTCTAAATGTGCCCTGCATTGGCAGGTGGGTTCTTTACCACTAGTGCACCTGGGAAGCCCAAATAATAAGTAAATATTACATTTAAAAAACTAGTACAGTTGATCCTTGAACAATATGGGGGTGAGGGGCACTCACCCTCCGTGCAGTGAAAAATTTGTGTATGACATTACAGTCGGCCCTCAATAGCCATGGCTCCAAGTTTGCAGATTCAGTCAACCATGGATTGTGTAGTACTTCATTTTTTACTTTAAAATTTATTGAATTTTTATTGAAAAAAATTCCACATATAAGTGGGCCTGCAAAGTTCAAACCCATGTTGTTCAAGAGTTAACACTTACACACTGTCACTCTGAACAATAATCATACACTGTATAATTGGTGTCAATGCTAACTGGCTTGCGTTTGCCTTTCTTCAATTATTTGTAATGCTGAACATGTTTCCTATGTTCCTTTTGTGTGTTGTCCACGTCTGCCCATCTAGGACATGTTTTTTATCTTACAGTTATGAATGTCACAGAGAAAGACACTGTGTTGAGGGGGT
>SJYV01004357.1:264872-281379 GCA_006410875.1 Neotragus pygmaeus | reverse complement strand
GCTTTGACTGGCCTTCTAGTCAGTGTCCTGAGAATCTGCTTTTTCCTTTCGAGTCTGCTGTGCTATTTAGACAGCCTTGAGCAGGGACTTCTGAGCTTGGAGGATCTCTGCATTTACCCTCTGTTGTTTGGCCCCTTCTTTGGAGTGAATCAGCTTCTAGGAGTTCCAGGGCCTCGATGTTCTGCTCGCGTGCTGGGACACATCCTTTATTACACTCTCTTTAGTCCCCTCTTCCTTGGCTTTTGTCTTGTCCTGATTCTGGGCTGACTGTGCACAATTTTGCTCCCAAGCTCCCGAGGAGAGAGCCCCTGTATCTGACCCACTCATTGTAGAAATGTGCCATCGTTCTTATAAGAAGCTGAGGGTCCCCTCCAGCATTCTGTCGCAGGCCCTTCGGGGGACAAATTACCCACAGGTTAGCTCCAAAGTGCAGAACCTTTCACTGAAGGGGGTAAGGCCAGAGAGGGGGCAGGTACAAAGTAAACTAAGCAGCTGACGCCAACAAGGAGCAACCAGATCCCGTGAGAGACCTGTCCAGGGTGCCAGTGGTGTGGAGGCAGGGGAGCCCTGCGGGCAGGGAGAGCAGACAGCTATCAGGTCAGCCTTTAACCGTTAGGCAGGTAGCTTTGCACTGAGCTGTTCACTCCTGCAGATGCTCTGAGCTATGGAATATCTCGAGGTGCTGGTGGTACAAGAGGTGCTCTCTGAAGCCAAGGGTTCAGGTTTGCCTGTGAGATCCCACCAGTGACCTTGACCTCTGTAGTTCAGAGTTCCATTGCAGGCACGGAGAGCCTGCACACGCTCAGTGCTTTGGGCTGTTAGCAGATGGTTCATAGCCTCCTCTAGGGAACTATAGATGTTTTCAGTGGACCCTCCTCTGCCACGCCTTGAAGATGCTCAGGGGCTGCCTACAGGCAGTGGAGCTGATAGAAGCAGCAGGAACTAGTGCTCCTCTCTGCTGGCTCCCTAGGAAGATGGGTGGCTCCTGATTGTGCAGAGCCCAGTCTGCCTGCCACCCATCCCTCTTCTATATCATGAACCACAGTTCAAGGGTGCCTTAAAATCTTTGCTCCTGATGTCGGGAATATTATCCCTCCTAACTCAGAAGATTAGCAGATGGAATGTCCTGGGGCTGGTCATTTGTTTCCTGTGGCTAAGACCACAAAGTTCCTCTATATTTGTTCTCTTCTTTTATGGTAATAAAAGTTTTACTTGAGTACAACACTCTCCACCAAGGACTACATTCTCCCGCTTCCTTTGCTGGTAGATGTGGCTTGTGACTAGGTCCTAGCCAATGGAATGGCAAGGAAGGAGTGCTCCCTTTCCTTTTTTCCCTTTCCCCCTGGCTGGAATGCAGATGCAATAGCAGGAGCTGGAGCAGTCATTTTGGACAGAGCAACAAGATTGAAGGAAGCTGGATACCTATTGCAATTAAGTCACCACATCCACTGTGGACTATATACTTGGATGTACATATGTGGGAGAGATCAAATTCAACCCTGTTCAGTCTCCATATTTCGGAGTTTCTTTGTTCCAACAGCTAAACCTATATATACTCATTACTGTTGTCTCTCAATGAAATGGCCACATCTGGGGCTACACGGTTATGTCTGGTCACTGGAGTGGCTGAGGCTCCATTCTTTGGCAGACTACTACTTTTGTGGTCTCCAACAGATCATCCCTCCCACTAGTCATATCCTTGTGTGGTCTCTGCTCACGGTGACTCTGGATCTAGCCATGTGACTTGTTTTGGCCAGTGGGACATTAGCAAGAGTGAAGCAAAGAGAGACTGGGTAGTACCTACATAACAGGACTTGTACTATTAGAATTCTGCTCTTGGGACACTCCTTCTCCAATCCCATCTGCCAATCTTGAGAAATCCAACACAACTGAAAGGAGAGGCCAGTTGGTGAAGAATTGAGGCTCCATTCTCAGCCTCAGCTGACCCTGCACCAATTCCCCAGCCCAAGTGAATCTATCCTGGAAGTGGGTCCTATAGTCTGAGGCATGGAGCCATGGAGAAGAAATGGGCTGTTCCCACCATGCACCATCCAAACTGCAGAATCAACATCAAATAAATCACTGCTGTCTTAATCCACTGACTTTGGGTGTAGCTTGTCATGCAGCTCTAGGTAACTGAAACATACGTAAATGGCCCCGGGCCCTTTGCACTTACTGGAAGACTCAATGGCCACTGTGATTTTCTCTATACCAAAACACCAAGTGTGTCTTCCTCACAGCTTGAAGCTAAAATACTACACCAGAAGTTGTTGATGCTCAGGAAATACATGCCGGGGGGTTAGTCTTCCCTCTGGAACACTGTGCCCCTCCCTCGACTTTGCAGGTGGTTCTCACTTGGCTTCACGCTTAGATTAGTAGTTCCAGGAATGTGATGGGTTCCGCAGACCACGCCCGCTTTCTCTTAAAGCTGCTGAAGTGCCATGTCTCTTAGATGAGGGTTTGGGGGCAGCATTTGGCAGGCAAGCGACTCTCTGTGTCAACAATGGACTCACCAGTACACGCATGAGTCTGTATTGGAGGAACCATTCAATGAATGAGAAAATAAATAAATCGTGAACAAAAAGTAACCCATCAGGATCAGAGAAGGAGGTCAAGGTGAGAGAAGCATAGAGGGGTCTCCCAGGAGGGCAGGGTCAGTAGAGAGTCCAGGTGTGATGAAAGAGTGCTTTGGAAGTATCTTTAACTCTTTCATAATATAATTATAGTAGCTAACATTGAGTTCTTACTGTGTGCCAGGCACTGTGCGAAATGTTTTGGGTAAGTTATTACATTAATCATCTCAACAAGCCTGGGAGGTAAGTATTATAACTTTCATCCCATTTTATAGATGAGGAAATTGAGGCCCAGAGAGGTTAGGTAACTTGCCTGAGTGGGCATGGGAGGATTTGAACTCAGACAGTCTGGCGCCAGTACCCAAGGGCATAGCCACCACGCTCTGGAAAAAAAAAAAAAAAAGCAGCAGGAGTCCCTTATTCCACCCTTGGAGAAAAGGCCAGGACTTGGCACGCTTTATGGGCATGAGTGCCAAGCCTGAGTCCACCACGTGCTCCAGGGAACTTGGAAAGCCCAGGTCGGAAGAGAAGGAGAAGAGAGGTGGGTGTGGGGCCCCTGTGCCAGGCAGCGGGGGCACTAACACTGAGGCCCAGAGTGGGTGCTGCCTGCTCTGCCTGGGCACCCTCACCAGCTGCTCCCACTCACTCCTCAGAAACGAGCCTGGTCCATTCACACGTGTCCCTAATGCCAGGTTCCAAGAAAGCCACCTAAATACCTGGTATTTGAGATGTAAAGAGACCGGCTCCCTGTACTTAGCGCTTCGCTAACTTTTCCAATTATAGCGCCCTATTTTCCAAAGTCTAAAATGGACATATGTTATAACTGTCTTGGGCCCCAAGGTTTCAGAAACACCCTTAAGACTCCTGAAATATAATCGTATATTTTAGACTAATTCCTAAAGGGCCAAGCGGGGTTATCTTTAACATCTGCCAGCACTCACACAGATCTGGTCTTTGTTTGCAAATGAGCCTGGGGGCTGGGCACAGGGCAGGTGAAACCAGCTCTGCTGAGCTGGGTGGGAATTTGTGAGGAGGGAGATCCCAGGCTGCCTTGGGCTAGGAGTAAAGGGGGAGACACAGCCCCACCTCAGGGAGCCCCAGTCTGAGGGGAGACACAGCCCCGCCTCAGGGAGCCCCAGTCTGAGAAGAGTACCCCTACCCAAGGAAGCCTCCAGGCTGAAGGAGGAGGCAAGACCAGTCATACTAACACCCAGCAGAGGACCTTGGAGGACTGTGTTGGGATTCACCCCTGTGGTTCTGCTGTCACGGGGTGGGCAGGTGGCTGAGTGGGGCAGGTAGGAAGGCTGAAGTGAGCTCTCAGGGCCTGGAGGCAGGCGGAGTAGGTAGGTGGGGACAATGGAGCTGAACTTTCATCGCTGCGTGGAGCTGGTGTGACTGCAGGCCTGCCAGCCGGGGCATTTTCTGGTCAGTCCCAGCTGTCATTATTAAACGTTTATTATGCAACGGGTATGTGCTTTTCTGGTCCCAGC
Organism: Neotragus pygmaeus; assembly: GCA_006410875.1. Taxonomy (NCBI): domain Eukaryota; kingdom Metazoa; phylum Chordata; class Mammalia; order Artiodactyla; family Bovidae; genus Neotragus; species Neotragus pygmaeus. The sequence goes on along the minus strand of SJYV01004357.1, from coordinate 277,316 downwards.
GTTTGACCAGCGGTCTTGGTGAGTAAATGGACTAGAACTAATCCTGTAGCTAAACAGTGAGAGCTGCAGAAAAGTCAACGCCTCGCTTGCCTAATAGCATCCAGGGAGGGGTGAGATAGAAAGTCCCAGGACTCAGGGTGCCCTTTCCCTGGAGATGGAAAAGCAGCTGGCCTGGCAGCAGGCCTCCCGACAGCTTTGTGAACAGACAGGGCAGAGATGACTCTGGAGCTTGCAAGAAGTTGAAGGGCAAAGTGGGAGTCTGCGCCTGATCCGTGTACGGGACAGAGCCCTGGGCTGACAACAGGGGAGCTAATTTCAGTCAACTCAGTCTTTCATCTGGGAGCCATCAAGTCAGGGGGCTTCCCTGGTAGCTCAGCAGTAAAGAACTCTCCTGCCAATGCAGGAGACCTAAGAGACACAGGCTTGATCCCTGGGTCGGGAAGATCCCCTGGAGGAGGGCACGGCAACCCACTCCAGGATTCTTGCCTGGAGCATCCCACAGACAGAGGAGCCTGGCAGGTGGCAGTTTATAGGGTCGCACAGAGTTGGACACGACTGAAGCGGCATAGCATGCAGACACACCATCACCCCAGACATAAGGAAGAGGATCCATTCTCCGCAGCGGCCAGGCCTGGAGAAGAGAGGAGAAATGTCCTCAGTCTGCGGGAAGACACAACCCCGCCCTCTGGGAGCCCCAGTCTGAGAAGAAAAGTAAGCACAGTTCAGGGACCCAAACGACTGAACCATCGTTTGCTGGGCCCTTGGGAAGCAGGGTCCATCCCTTCCCACTCACCTTGTGGTTGGGTGAAGGCTAAGGGCTCCTGGGGTAGCCATCTGGAGGGAGCCAGTCTAGATCCAGATAGAAACCAGAATGGGTCAGGCTGTCTGCCACTGGTGGGAGTCTATTCCAGGCCGTGCCAGCCCCTCATTCCAGGTGAATTTTTCAGTCAAGCCCAGAGTGGATTTCTCCAAGATCAGTAAATTGTCCTTATGGTGCTAGCCAGGCCATCTGTCCTGAGTGGGAGGCAGTTTGACCCTCTCTGTGGAGAAAGGGGCTTTTTAATCTGGAAACGTCCCTACCCCTGACCCCATAGTGGATGCTTTGGTCCTAGAATAGTTCACTAGAATGTACTCTCTACAAGGGCAGGGATGTGCATCTGTCTTGTATGTTGTTTTATTCCCAGGGCCTGAGACCTTGCCTGGTGCATGGTTGGTGCTGAATAAAAATTGTTAAATTAATTAGAGGCCATCTTCCTTTTTCTGTTAAAAAACATAAACATCACTTTGCTGACAAAAGTCCATATGGTCAAAGCTACGGTTTTTTTCAGTAGTCATGTATGGACATGAAAGTTGAACCCTAAAGCAAGCTGAGCACTGAAGAACTGATGCTTTTGAACTGTGGTGTTGGAGAAGACTCTTGAGAATCCCTTGTACAGCAAGGAGATCAAACCAGGCAATCCTAAAGGATATCAACCCTGAATATTCACTGGAAGGACTGATGCTGAAGTTGAAACTCCAATACTTTGGCCACCTGATGTGAAGAGCTGACTCATTGGAAAAGATACTGATGTTAGGAAAGATTGAGGGCAGGAGGAGAAGGGGGAGACAGAGAATGAAATGATTGGATGGCATCATGGACTCAATGGACATGAGTTTGAGGAAACCCTCAGAGATAGTGAAGGACAGGGGAGCCTGGTTTGCTGCAGTCCATGGATTGCAAAGAGTCACATACGACTTAGCAACTAAACAGCAACAATGACATCTTCCTTTTCAACACTATTTCTGAACTCACCTCTTACTGAAAAAAATCTCCTTGCTCAAACCTTCCCTCCTTCAGGGCCAACTACTCCACTGCACTGTATATAAAATTCATTTGCCAATATGATCAATTGACTTGAAGTAACCAGCTGTTTTGAAAAGGAAAGACAATAAATTCAGACTATAATTATTGTTGCACACAAGCCCTGTGCCTGTTGCCTTATAGACATCTTATGGCTTAATCCTTGAAGGAAGGCCCTGTTTACTAACAAGGAAACTGAGGCTTGGGAAAATTAGAGTGCACCTGAATTTATACCCCTTGGAAATTGTAGAGCTGGAACTTGGACCTGTTCCTCACTCAACCCCCCACCTTGACTCTTTTTCTGAATGCCTTGGAAGTATTTTTTTCCAGTTAGGTTTGGGAATCCAAAAGGTAATTCCATAAGGATTTGTCTAGGTCCTGCCTGTACCCTACGCTGGACAGGGCACCCAAGAAGTCCCAGGCCCTAGAGTCGCCAGGCCAAGCAACAGCCGAGCAATGGGCCTGACGGAACCTCCAAGGCCAGGTGACCCAGTCTCCTCATGGCTTCGGCTCCCAGCAAATGCTGATCCCGCCAGCCCCGACTTAGTGACACGTCATCCAGACCAGCAGCGAATTATCTTCCAAGGCAGGGGGCCGGAGCTGGCAAGGCTTCTCATCCGGGCCTTCACCCTGCGTGATCCCCTGCGGCCACTCGTGGACTGCAGGCGTGCAGCTCACCTGTTCACCGTGCTGGTTCCTGGACTTTTCCTCTGGCCAAGCTGAAAGGATTCATCCTGCCAGCAGCCTGTCTTTTGAACCCTTCGCTGAAATCCTCTTTGGGATTGCTCTCATGTTTCTGCATATACGTGTCAGTGTCTCATCCTCTTTATTATAATTATTATCTCCTAGTAGGCACCAGGCATTGGCCATAAAATTATTTCTAATCTTCATTAAAACTCTACCGGGATTATCCTCTCCTATGCCTAGGGAAGTGAAGGCTTGTAATTTGGAGAGGTCGTGTATCCTGCCCAAAGTCACTTAAACTCATAAATGTCAGAAGTGAGATCTGAATCTAGACCTGTATGCTTGCAAGAAGTTTTCTGAGTCCAGCTAGCTGTTTATCAAAATTTGCTGAAGAGCTTTTTGAAAATGCATCTTCTTTACGACAAAGCCGAGAGAAAGAAGGAAGGGGCCTGCTATGCTGTCATGGGCGCTGTGTGGGCCTGCAACATCTCCAGAAAGAAGGCGAGAAGGTGGGCACTGCTGGCGCCGGGGGACGGGTCCCAGGAAGGAGCATCTGAGGGAGACTTGCTTGTCACTGTGTTCTCTTCAGTACCGGGCCATCCTTCCTCTTGCCTCCCCTCCCTTCCTTCCTTTTCTCCTTCTTTCCTTTCTTCCTCCCTCCCTCCTTCTGTTCTTTTCACCTTTTTTCAAAACGATATGAAAATGAAAATCATTTTTACTATAGACTCTAGAGCCCCATTACTAGATCTCCTATAAGTCATGGTCTCCAGGGTTGGGTGTTAGGAAGCTTTATTTTAACAAGTCTCCTAGGTGGGTGCTGTAGTTCTCTGATCCCAGCTTCCTTGAGGTCCGAAGGAATCTCATCTCACCTGGTACGCCCCTCTTCCCCTAATATTGAGTCCAGAGCTCAGTACTACCAGCTCCATGTGGACTCAAAGCTGCCTCTCGATACCTGGGGGTCCTCTCCTCGGTGTCTCCCCAGGGACCTTTTCCAGCCAGATATCAGAAACTCCAGACCCACCTGTGAGGCAGCACCACCCAGGGATGGTGTCCTGTGGCCCCACTGAAGCTCAGCGGTTACCCCCTCTCTCAGACTTTGCCAACACACACGCCTGGGGCTTGCTACCCTCCGGCCCCAGAGCCTTCCACCTGCAATATCAACAGCCTTGTTATTAGGGTTCCTTCCTATAGACAGCGGTTTCCTGACCAACGCTTCTGCCAGCTGACTTTTTCCCATCATCGTCTATCTGGGAGACCTGCTAGGATTCCAGAGTCCTGCACGGAGAAGAGCATCACATCTCTCTGGGTCCAGCTGTTGGCATCTGTCCAGGAGTGGTGTGAGTGTGAGAGCCTCTGGAACCAGACACATCCTGGGTTCTTCCACACTTAGCTCCCTGACTCCAGGAGACAAGCTCCTTCTGTGTGTGCGAGGCATGCGGCCTCTAGTTCCCTGACCAGACATTGAGCTCGGGCCCCCTGCATTGGGAGTGTGGAGTCTTAGCCACAGAGCTCAGGGCAGTCCCCGGAGCAAGCTTTTGATCTCGGCGAAGTGAGGATGGGATGAGCTGAGACGCGTCAAGCTCTCTGAGCAAAGCCTGGCACGTACAAAGAACGCCCCGATGCTCTCTGCATCATTACCATCATCCCAGTCTCAGAGGGAAGACTAACGCGGGATGGCAACTGATGTCTAGGCTCTGTGGTTAGACAAGCTGGCATCTAATCCCACTCTGCAGCTTCCAAGCTGTCTCTCTCTCTCTCTCTCNAGAGGTCGTGTATCCTGCCCAAAGTCACTTAAACTCATAAATGTCAGAAGTGAGATCTGAATCTAGACCTGTATGCTTGCAAGAAGTTTTCTGAGCCCAACTAGCTGTTTATCAAAATTTGCTGAAGAGCTTTTTGAAAATGCATCTTCTTTACGACAAAGCCGAGAGAAAGAAGGAAGGGGCCTGCTATGCTGTCATGGGCGCTGTGTGGGCCTGCAACATCTCCAGAAAGAAGGCGAGAAGGTGGGCACTGCTGGCCCCGGGGGACGGGTCCCAGGAAGGAGCATCTGAGGGAGACTTGCTTGTCACTGTGTTCTCTTCAGTACCGGGCCATCCTTCCTCTTGCCTCCCCTCCCTTCCTTCCTTTTCTCCTTCTTTCCTTTCTTCCTCCCTCCCTCCTTCTGTTCTTTTCACCTTTTTTCAAAACGATATGAAAATGAAAATCATTTTTACTATAGACTCTAGAGCCCCATTACTAGATCTCCTATAAGTCATGGTCTCCAGGGTTGGGTGTTAGGAAGCTTTATTTTAACAAGTCTCCTAGGTGGGTGCTGTAGTTCTCTGATCCCAGCTTCCTTGAGGTCCGAAGGAATCTCATCTCACCTGGTACGCCCCTCTTCCCCTAATATTGAGTCCAGAGCTCAGTACTACCAGCTCCATGTGGACTCAAAGCTGCCTCTCGATACCTGGGGGTCCTCTCCTCGGTGTCTCCCCAGGGACCTTTTCCAGCCAGATATCAGAAACTCCAGACCCACCTGTGAGGCAGCACCACCCAGGGATGGTGTCCTGTGGCCCCACTGAAGCTCAGCGGTTACCCCCTCTCTCAGACTTTGCCAACACACACGCCTGGGGCTTGCTACCCTCCGGCCCCAGAGCCTTCCACCTGCAATATCAACAGCCTTGTTATTAGGGTTCCTTCCTATAGACAGCGGTTTCCTGACCAACGCTTCTGCCAGCTGGCTTTTTCCCATCATCGTCTATCTGGCAGACCTGCTAGGATTCCAGAGTCCTGCACGGAGAAGAGCATCACATCTCTCTGGGTCCAGCTGTTGGCATCTGTCCAGGAGTGGTGTGAGTGTGAGAGCCTCTGGAACCAGACACATCCTGGGTTCTTCCACACTTAGCTCCCTGACTCCAGGAGACAAGCTCCTTCTGTGTGTGCGAGGCATGCGGCCTCTAGTTCCGTGACCAGACATTGAGCTCGGGCCCCCTGCATTGGGAGTGTGGAGTCTTAGCCACAGAGCTCAGGGCAGTCCCCGGAGCAAGCTTTTGATCTCGGCGAAGTGAGGATGGGATGAGCTGAGACGCGTCAAGCTCTCTGAGCAAAGCCTGGCACATACAAAGAACGCCCCGATGCTCTCTGCATCATTACCATCATCCCAGTCTCAGAGGGAAGACTAACGCGGGATGGCAACTGATGTCTAGGCTCTGTGGTTAGACAAGCTGGCATCTAATCCCACTCTGCAGCTTCCAAGCTGTCTCTCTCTCTCTCTCTCTCTCTCGCCTCTTAAAGCCTCATTTTCCTCACCTGTGAGATGATGCTGATGCCGGCCTTCCGGGAAGGTCAAGAATGGGTCTGGTATCAAGCAGATGCTCAGCCAAATATTTATTGAATGAAAAGCAAATGAAAGTGGGGTAGGAGGAAGCCTGGTGGGCAGAGGTGTACTGCCTCATGCTGCCTTGGGAGGCTGAGGAGGGTCTATCAGCACATCTGACTGGAGCACAGGAGGACTGGCGGTCCGGGACCCCTCTCCCACAGAGCCCAAGGAGATCACAGCCAGTTGATTCAAGTGATCACAGCCAGTTCCTCTTAAGGAGGAAGAGCCTGGACTACCAAGGCATTCACTGCAGTGAGAAACGGGCCTGCCACCCAGCCTACCCCTCCTGCCAGCAAAAACCCACCACACCCGCAAGTCACCTCACTCCCATCCAAGAGGAAACACCGCCTCGAGGGCCGGGAAGTCTCCCTGGGAATGTGGTGGGCAAGAGCCCTCTTGGCATCAGGTCAGAGTGGTCTGGACTTAGTCCAAAGGAGAACAGACGAGCAAAAGTCGGGCCTGCGTGGTGAAACCCGTGGTGCTGCTCACTGGCCTGGGAGACCACCACCCCCCTGCCATGCCACAGGCTGCCTCCTGCCAGGACCCATCGAGCCTCCTTCCGATACACCAGCCCTTCTTTAGGGGCATCATTTAGCCCATCCGCTTTGCAGCCTGAAGCTGGAGGAGAAAGGCCACCTCCAGCCCTTGCTGAGTCCAGGGCTCATGTGCTAGTTTCCCAAACCAGAGACCGTGCGGTGCCCAGCTTCAGGGACCGGGAGCTCGCTATGCTTTCGTTTGGCAGTTGTTTACCTGTTACTGTCAGCCAACCTCCCCTTAACAGGCCGAAAAGCTTGCTGAGAGGCAAGCTGCTATTCATCTTATTACCATTCCTAGGGATTAAGGAGATGAAGCTCGGGCGTTATTATTAATATTCCCAAAGGTCAAGAGACAGAGAGTGGCTAGAGTAATTGAGCACGGAGGATGGGCTGGGCTCTGTGCTAAACTCTTGCTATTTAGCTATTAACTTGCTTTGTCTTCATGACAACTGGGAGATCAGTGCTGTGATGATCTTTGTATACAGAGGGGAAACTGAGGCACAGAGCAGTCGGGTAACTTACGCAAGGTCATACAGCTAAGAGGTGACAGGATACCCACCCCAGCGTTCTGGATCCTGAACCTAATTCCAGCCACCCGATGGGCACTCGGTGGGCACTTGGGCTGTGACTGAGTCACTACCGTGCGGACAGGCAGACACACCGTGCTAGAAGGTCAAGGACTAAGTCTGCCTTTTTGGACTGACTTGGAGCTGACATCAGCATCTTGACATCCGAAGGCCTCTAGGCTCTGGCTCCTTCTCGCCCTACCACCCTCCTGGCCCCACACGAGCAGCCCAAACAGGGTTCCCTGTCGAGGGACCCAGCAGGGATGTCACACCTGATAGTCCCTGGCCCCTGTGGGAGCACGGCCTCTCCCTGTCAAGTCCATCAAGTTCACCCAGTGCGGCCTGGCTGCTGGCTGTTCTCAAGACAACGGGCCAGGTGAACCCATCTTTTCTCCCACCCTGCTTCTTTGGACCTTCTTGAATAATCAGTGCTTGAGAGTGCACAGCCCAGGGTCAGACTGCCTGAGTCCCAGTCCTGGCTCTACTCTGTGGCCTTGGGCAAGTTACTTAACCTCTCTGGGCCTCATTTCCTCATCTTTACAATAGAAATCAAAAAAGATTTTTGTCAGGATGGGTGGGAGGATGAAAGGAGTTAAAACAGGCAAAAGGCTTAGAATGGTGTTCTCTCTCAAACAGCATATATGTTTTCGTGTATTTCATTATGCTTCTTACCCATGCATTTAGATGGATGACTCGCCAGTACAGAGGGAGGGGAGGGCTCCGCAGGCAGTCAAAGTAATAATGGTCAGCCAGGACACATCCTTGTTCTTACTTAAAGTCATTTCTGGTTGGGGTGGGGAGAGAGAAGCCCCCCTCCCAGGCACCCCTGGTCCTTGGAGACCCTTGCTGGCATGTCTCACCCTTTGCTGAGATGGATAGCCAACGTCACCCGTTTAAGACTTAGCACTCGAGTACACTTGACCACAGATATCTCAGATGGCACAGAGGTAAAGGATCTGCCTGCCAACGCAGATTGGCAGAGGTTCAATCAACCAATAAGAGACCCAGGTTCGATCCCTGGGTCGGAAAGATCCCCTGCAGTAGGAAATGGCAGCCTGGTCCGGTACTCTTGCCTAGGAAAATTCCATGGACAGAGTAGCCTGGCCGGCTACCGTCCATGGGCACAAAGAGTCAGACATGACTGNCAGGCCGAAAAGCTTGCTGAGAGGCAAGCTGCTATTCATCTTATTACCATTCCTAGGGATTAAGGAGATGAAGCTCGGGCGTTATTATTAATATTCCCAAAGGTCAAGAGACAGAGAGTGGCTAGAGTAATTGAGCACGGAGGATGGGCTGGGCTCTGTGCTAAACTCTTGCTATTTAGCTATTAACTTGCTTTGTCTTCATGACAACTGGGAGATCAGTGCTGTGATGATCTTTGTATACAGAGGGGAAACTGAGGCACAGAGCAGTCGGGTAACTTACGCAAGGTCATACAGCTAAGAGGTGACAGGATACCCACCCCAGCGTTCTGGATCCTGAACCTAATTCCAGCCACCCGATGGGCACTCGGTGGGCACTTGGGCTGTGACTGAGTCACTACCGTGCGGACAGGCAGACACACCGTGCTAGAAGGTCAAGGACTAAGTCTGCCTTTTTGGACTGACTTGGAGCTGACATCAGCATCTTGACATCCGAAGGCCTCTAGGCTCTGGCTCCTTCTCGCCCTACCACCCTCCTGGCCCCACACGAGCAGCCCAAACAGGGTTCCCTGTCGAGGGACCCAGCAGGGATGTCACACCTGATAGTCCCTGGCCCCTGTGGGAGCACGGCCTCTCCCTGTCAAGTCCATCAAGTTCACCCAGTGCGGCCTGGCTGCTGGCTGTTCTCAAGACAACGGGCCAGGTGAACCCATCTTTTCTCCCACCCTGCTTCTTTGGACCTTCTTGAATAATCAGTGCTTGAGAGTGCACAGCCCAGGGTCAGACTGCCTGAGTCCCAGTCCTGGCTCTACTCTGTGGCCTTGGGCAAGTTACTTAACCTCTCTGGGCCTCATTTCCTCATCTTTACAATAGAAATCAAAAAAGATTTTTGTCAGGATGGGTGGGAGGATGAAAGGAGTTAAAACAGGCAAAAGGCTTAGAATGGTGTTCTCTCTCAAACAGCATATATGTTTTCGTGTATTTCATTATGCTTCTTACCCATGCATTTAGATGGATGACTCGCCAGTACAGAGGGAGGGGAGGGCTCCGCAGGCAGTCAAAGTAATAATGGTCAGCCAGGACACATCCTTGTTCTTACTTAAAGTCATTTCTGGTTGGGGTGGGGAGAGAGAAGCCCCCCTCCCAGGCACCCCTGGTCCTTGGAGACCCTTGCTGGCATGTCTCACCCTTTGCTGAGATGGATAGCCAACGTCACCCGTTTAAGACTTAGCACTCGAGTACACTTGACCACAGATATCTCAGATGGCACAGAGGTAAAGGATCTGCCTGCCAACGCAGATTGGCAGAGGTTCAATCAACCAATAAGAGACCCAGGTTCGATCCCTGGGTCGGAAAGATCCCCTGCAGTAGGAAATGGCAGCCTGGTCCGGTACTCTTGCCTAGGAAAATTCCATGGACAGAGTAGCCTGGCCGGCTACCGTCCATGGGCACAAAGAGTCAGACATGACTGGAAGTGAGCACGGAATGAAAATGATGGACACCTGACTGCAGGCATAGCTACCTACTGGATGTATTTTCATCAGTCATTATCAAAGTTGTTTATACCCGTGAATCTCATGACTCTATAACATCCCTTGTGTAGCAGAGGTGTCCACGTTCACTGACCAGAACAGATTCTTCCGCTGCCTCTGGCCACCGCGCTGTGCAGCCTCCCAGCCACCCCCGACTCGAATCCCCATGTCATTCTGGTTAGATGGAAATGGAACGTGATCTTATAAAAGCACCGACACCCAGAGTTGAGCCATGACTTTTTTTTCATTTCCACAACATTTTACTCTTCCTGAAATTGAGGACGGTCGTTTTTGTTGCTGTTAACTTGATTTTCTATGTCCTTAGAACAAATTCAGTGGCTTCTCATGTTGTAGTGACAGTAACAGTTAACACCCTTTCAGCACTTTCTCTGTGCCAGGCACTCTTCTAAGCACCTTCCATGTATTGACTCATTTAGCCCTTACAATAGCTCTCTGAGGTGTGCCCTACTGTATCTCATTTTACAGATGAGAAAACGGAGGGACAGAGCAGTTAAATGACTTGCCTGAAATTCCAGAGTGATTGCACCTACACCCCCAGGCTCTTACCCTGGAGGCTGAGCCCCCACCTAGTCCCTCCTGGCCCCATTAGCATGTCTGCCAACCCCTTCCAGCCCCTTCCCTCTCCTGTCTCTGTCTTCTGTCTCTCCAACCAGACTGTAAGCTGGGTGAGGGCAGGCTCTTTTCTACAATCCTTGGAGCAGGGCTGGACCCAACAGAGCTCCCCGTGCTTGCCAGGACAGTCCTGCTCTGGGCTTCCTGCTTGTCCATAAGTTCCTCCACCGCGGGCCTTTCAGGTGGGAGGCAGGGAGGGCAAGCAGTACAGCTGTGGCAGTGAGAGCCAGGCCCACAGAGGCTGGAAAGGCCAAGGCACTGGAGCCTGACCCGCCTCCTCCAGCTGCAGGTCCAGGGCGGCTCCTCACATGCTAGGCTGCCTCCTACAGGCCCAGGCATGCACACATCACACACGTTACACATCCAGATGTGCAAACACATATACACGTGATTCACTTATGCTAATTATGGACATGTATTTCCACATGGGCAAATTATATTCATATACGGCATGCGTGCTTAGTCACTTAGTTGTGTCCAACTCTTTTGCGACCCCATGGAATTTAGCCTGCCAGGCTCTTCTGTCCATGGGATTTTCCAGGCAAGAGTACTGGAGTGGGTAGCCATTTCCTTCTCCAGGNCAAATTATATTCATATACGGCATGCGTGCTTAGTCACTTAGTTGTGTCCAACTCTTTTGCGACCCCATGGAATTTAGCCTGCCAGGCTCTTCTGTCCATGGGATTTTCCAGGCAAGAGTACTGGAGTGGGTAGCCATTTCCTTCTCCAGGGGTATACATATACATACAGACTCAACTGCATTTCATGTACATGTCCACACACACAAGCATACACCCACACATGATACACAGGCCTGCCAATTATACACAGATGCATTATATCCACAAACATATATTAACACAGAAATACATTATACAAACATATATATACCTTGTCTACAGACTCAAACCCACGCAGATCCTATTTTCACAAATACAGACACACAGCATATACACATATTGTATAGACCAAAACCACAGAAAGATGGAAATATATACCCACAATTATACAACCCGCATTTGCGTAACATATGCTCACACAGTCACACAAACACGGGCACAGAATGTTCACATATGAAAACCCACAAATATTTGCACACAGAACATGTCCAAATAAACCATGCACAGAACATATCTGTGCAAACATGTACAGTAGAAGGACACGTGCACGTCCACAGATGCAAAACCTTGCACAAACTCACTGACATGGGCACACACACATGTGCGGGCACACAGACATGCCTGGGGGCACACATACTCCTTTCGGGGGGAAGAGGGGAAAAGGCCCATGTGTCCAGGTCCTGTGGACAGGCTGGCTTGGGGGTGAGCGTGTTTCCTGACCTCCCTGGACAAGGCTAAGACAGCACCTGCCTTGTTACATCACTGAAGGGGGCAAGGAGGGTATGCAGCCCTCAGCTCCTGGAGAGTTGGGGGACACCCCCCCAGACCTCCTGTCTTGCTCTGGAGCCCTTCCTGGGGTTAGCACCTGCTATCCGCCCAGGAAGGCCCAAGAAGCTGCACGATTATGCCCTTTTACAAAGGAAAATATGGAGATTTTTAACATCAACTTGCATTTTATGAGCCAGTTTAAGGAGAAAGGGGATTTGAATTTGAGTCTGTCAGAACCAAGAACCACACTGAGCTATACTTCTGAGCATCTAGGCTTCCTTTCCCTGTGGCTATGCACACAGTAGGGGCTACATGTATGCTTGTGGAGTGAGGTCATTGAAGGACAGCAGCCCTCGGGGTCAGGGGTCTGATAGATGTTTGGGGGGATATAGGGAGCGAGACCCAGAATTCTGAGGCAATGCGGACCTTTCGTATGTCTGGGGACCCTCCTTTCATCACCCCCAGCCTGAAGGTCCAGCCGCAGTGACTGTTGGGGCCCACCAGCCCAGGGAGGCCCCCACCAGAGGCTACCAGGAGTGGTCCCTTCCTCTCCCTCTTGGCCTCCTTCCCCAACCTGCTCTCCTCGCCACCCCCAACTTCCCCAGCGGCACGCCTCTCCCTCAGACATTCATTTCAAGAGCTCCGCGGTTTCTCTGCAGGATTTGATTTGCTGCTCAGGCATTTCCTTGAGTGGCCCCTCAATGTTTGCCCTTGTCCAGATGGCATCCAGATGCAAACATCCCTTCTCCCCCTCTCCCCACC